>WAAG01074562.1:57640-122503 GCA_013390105.1 Tichodroma muraria
AATAATTCTTTGAAGATTTTTAGGCTCTTGGAGCACTGGCATGACTTTGCAAAATTTGCAAAAAGCAGCTATTTATAAGAACCCCAAACATACTGTCCACTTTAAATATTAATGGAATCAACAACTCTTCACTGTCCCACAGATCAGTGTTCTCCGCCTCTCATCTTCACATAAGTAAGAGGCTTTTCTTAATAACTACAGTGAAAATTAAATCCTGCCTTCTTCTGAAAGTCAATGAGTTTTGCTCTGAGTCATGATTTATTGTGTACTTATGTTTTTCCTTCTTAGCACTGTTCATTTTTTAAAAAAAATGTTCTCTTGAAAGACACTAGCATATATCCTACTGCAGTAAATATGTTTTTCATTTTAGAACCTCTCTTTCCATACATCTCCGTCCACTGCAAAATTCATTTGGTGCCACTAATACAACACAGATTCCGTATGAATCCAAGCAGGATACTTCTATCACTATTAGGTTTTGTAGCAGTGATGGCTGCCTGGCAGTCATCCTCTCACCTGGTGCCAGCTCCTGCACTGGGACACCCCTCTGACACAGCACCCTTCAGAGGTTTCCCAAAAGCGTGGACAGAGACTTACAGGTGTCTCTGGGAAGGGCTGTGGTGTTTCTTTCTTCTCAGGCATCATTTTGATGCCTGAAAAACATCAATTTCCGTAGGAAGGGGAGCCTGAATCAGCTTCCAGATGCTTTGGTAAAAAGAAAAGCTATTGGTCATTTTAAATGCAATGAATAACAGATATGAAGTCAAGACTGCATCACAACGCCAACATCTCCACCTAATCACACATGCTATTGGTGATAAAAAGGCAGAAACATGGACTGATTTTGCATTTGAGGTGTATCTGTGGGGGTTTGTTCTGTGCACAGATTGTGTAACCAACCTCTAAGGAAATACCTACATAAACATCCAGCCTGTGACCTCATTAAGCTGCTCCCTGACTCCACGGGAAGTCCAGAATAATCTCTATAGGAAGAACACGATCAATATGTTATCGAGAAGATAAGTCAGTGTCAACGTTAATGTTTAAATATTCATCTACTTGTACCAACATCTTGTCTGTTACAGAAACAACAGGAATATTCAAAGATTAACTCTACATAAAAGACTCGGTAATTTTTTTCTCCAATTCCTTGTTTTTCTCTCGTCAGTTCCACGAACAGTTGTTAAGTAGAACAGGTTGGCATTTTTTCATCAAAACGTTACTTATTTGAAAAATGGGTCTTGGAACAAACCAAGACTTTTGCAGGAAATTTTCATTTGGGGAAATTTTTCAGCTTGTTGTCAAGAAAAGTGAAAACTGAAAAGAATTCCTTTTCCAGGATACACAATAGTTCTGAATATATAATCAAAAGAGCTAAAAGAACCAGACGGTATTTGTTTTAATCCAAAGAATTTGAAGGGAGAGAATATAAAAGGACTCATATTAACTGCAAGCACATTTATGAGGAGCTTCGGAAGAGAGAAGATTTGCTTCTTCATTCAGGACTACTTAGACTAACTCCAGAAAATACCGGAGGAGAGAAGAAGGGAGGATGACTCCCGAGCATCTGCGACCCACTCAAGCCATTTCTAGCACTGAGAAGAGACTTTCCAACATTTCTGCAGTGAAAGATCTGTTTAAAATTAGAAATGAAAAAAAAAAAAATATCTACGTAGACGATTCAGGAGCATGTGAAATGCTTGGACAGAAAGATGCTGAAGTTCATTGAAGCTTGTGTTCTGCATGGTGCTGCTTGGAGGATCTAAATATAACCAATGTTTCTGCCACCAGAGGCAACAGTCCCCTGCAAAGGAGGAGAAAAGTGGTGTCCCAGATGATCATCACACTGCCCTGAGAATTCCTGCTGAAAGGCATTGACGTGGTTTCATGCAAGATGCTGAGTACATCTACCTGAGGTCTGGAAAATGTAATATATAGTGGTGAACCAAGTCCCCATCTAATTTCTCTGTACAATATAGGCACTTTGCAGCGTGTCAAAAGTAAACCAACACTTCCAACACCTTATTCACAGGTAAGCATTAGAGGCTCTTATCATTTCTTAGGTGGGATTTGAACATCAGAATTGGATGAGTGAAATGACAATAAGAGGAGTAACAGAGACCACACTGTCATCAAGGGAGGCTTGTAATGGAACAGCATAGTTTTGCCATTTTGCTATTTACCAAAAGCCTTGTTTCAATCAGGGCTGCAATTAAAGCCCTTAATCATTCTGAGCAGTTTCAAGTGAATGGCTTCTCTCATGTGTTAACATACCATTTATGCAACAACTGTACATGTAAGGTAGTGTCAGAAGTCTGTCTGGACATAGGAAGTAGCCTGTGGAAACATAAATCTATTTCTCAGTATTTTAATACAAATCTGAAAATGCCAGTTTACACATTTAAGAAGCTGTTACAAACTGTTGAGAAAAAAAATATGTATCTTGTGAATTAATGAGGCTGCCTAAAGAAACAAAGTGTATCTGTACACAGCCTGCTACGCCAGAGAGAGGGGAGCAAATAGAGCATGGCAGAGAGCACTTGCAGCTGCACTGTGGGGTTGTGTCCCAAAAGATGTCTCCCAGGGGAGGGAATATTGTCCCCACACCCAGCATATATTCAAGAACTCCTTCTTGTGTTCAAATAGGAAGGAACTGAGGTGGGAGTTACTTGTACTCACCCATCGACAAGAGCCTTCCTGCTTTTGCTACCACTGAAGGAGCCCTGGTTCCAGAAGCAACATGGATTATGATGGAGTGGTTTGGGGGGAAAGCAAATGAAGGTTAAATCCAGGCCTTGGCATTGAGAGGCATTTCTGAGCAACCTGCACCCTGCTTGGTCCCTCCCCAGTGTTCTTTTGCCTGGTGTGATGGGGCGGCAGCGGCAGCACTGAGAGAGGAGCAGGGGAGAGGTCAGGGAGGACAGGTGGGGAAAGGAGAGCTCCAGAGAACAAGGAAAGAGGTACGAATGGAGAAAAGACACCAGGTAGGTGAGAATCCAGCAGCAAACACTCGCTGTTATTCAGGAATTTTGAAGAATTCCAGTCCATTGTGGTGAGAAGGCACGTGCTGTAGGACTGCATTAGGGTTCTCCAAGGAAGAGAGTGTACTTTCCTTCCCTGCTTTAAAGAATCGAAACAGTGTGGAAATTAGTATATAATCAGATTTATAATTACAGTGTAAAACACTTATGATATTAGGCAAGGCTGGGAAAGTTATCTAATTTTCAGTCCTCAGTTCATTGTGTTTCCCCTCCCAACAACTGTTTAACTCTCTTGAAGTTCATAACTTCCTTGTAATTGGGTACTACTGCTCCATTTTGTTCCTCTGAAAAGTTAATGGAAAGGCATCAAGAGCTTCCAGAGCTTCCTGCTTCCTAAAGCAGTGGGAAAGACAATCCCTTTCTAACTTGCTAGTCAAAGGTGTGGGAATTTGCCAAAAAACCTTTTGCCCTAATAAGGGCACTGCTGATATCTTTAATAAAATGTTCCAAAATAGATTTTGCTGAACTTCCAGCAAAACACTGGTGTGTTTTTGAGGAAGAACTCTAGATTCACAGTGCTGTGGTGGACTTCACAGGGAAGTGCTGGCAATGGGATGGACTCTGCAAGGTGTGCATGTCAGAGCCTGGGCCTCCCAAAAGCAGAAAACCATGAGGACTTGTGTCCTCACAGCACCTGGTGGGTCCAGGTTCCTTCACACACAGCAGTGAGCACTGAGAGCCACATCTCACAGTGTAATGTCTCCTCTCCTGCTTCACACTGGAAATTTGAACGGTTCCCACCACATGTGCTCCAGTTCAGTGCTGGAGCAGAAATTTGAAATGCACCTGGATGAAACACTTTACCAACCTGCTGCCTTTGGCCTTCCACACCCACATCCTTGAGACATCCATCTCCCAGATGTCCCAGCACCAGAAACTTTAAGTTGCACTCCGCGGCTGCAGCAGGGGGTACGATCAGCAGGTACTGCAGGTCACTGTCCATGGGTCACCAGCTGTCACCCACAGCACCTCTGCCTTCAGAGGTACAACCTTATAACATCTCTCTCCGGGTGAGCAGTGATGGACGGATGAGCTAAAGGTATAAAATCCCCCTTTTTCTCTCAGAGACCACAGTAGCATTCAGCCCCACTTCCACGTCAAGCTCAGGTCTGCATTTTAACATATACATTGAGGAGACTGTATTAAAAAAAAAAATAAATCTAATATTATGCTTTTGAATAGAGAATTTACCTAAGTAAATAATTATTTTTAAACCCAAGATTTAAGCAGCTTTAGTATTCCACATTATGCTAATGTTTGACAATTACTAAGTGTGGGTATCAGCCAGCATTTTTTTTTTAAGTTTAATTTAAAGCAATTTGACATGGAAAGGTTATTACTTTAGTTGCCAATAAAAGCTGTACTTTTAACATAAGTGTACACCAAGCCCTAGGGTATGTGACTATTATCTTTTCTGCAATTATGTGGTGTTCTACATAAATGTTTAAAAAAAAAAAAAAAAAAAACTTAGAAATATCAAAAGTAGTAACTTAGCTGCAATATAAAAGTTGAATAGCAGAGCCGGGAAGCCCGGCTCCCGCAGACACAACACAGGTTGAGGTTTCCTCCTAGAGGTACCGCAGGGAACGGCGCCTCCGCCTGCACAGCATCGCATCCCCCGCACCGCATCCCCCGAACCGCTTCCCCCTGCTCTGCACGCCCCCACACCGCATCCCCTGCGCCGCGGGTCTTCCCCTGCTAGGAGGGGGGAAAGGCTTTTCTCACACGTTTCAGAGAATCACAGAATGGTTCTGGCTGGAAAGGACCACAACGTGTCTCCTGGTCCCACCTCCGTGCTCAAGAAGGTTTATCCGAGAATACGTAACAGGGTATTGCAGGCAGATAGTTCTGGAATATCCCCAGTGAGGGAGGCTCCACACCCTCTCTGGGAAATCTGTTCCCGTGGTCTGTCACTGCACAGCAAAGTTCGTCCTCATGTTCAGGTGGAACTTCCTGGGAATCACTTTGTGCCCCTTGCCTCTTCTCCTTTGACTTGGCATCACCACCATCCTCTCAACACCTTCCTTTTGGATACTTCTAGACATTGACATAAACCTCCTGAACTTTGTTTTTCCCTTTAAAGTGAAAATTGGTGCTTCCACTTGGCTTTAGGGCTGCTTCTCCAGAAGAGACCCCATGGTGTAGCAATGAGCCTCCCCCACAGCGCAGGAGTGTGGGGAGCCCCATGCCCAAGGAGCAGCCACTCCACAGCTCTCATCCCAAATGCCAAGTTTGGTGCTACCAGAGAGAAGCAGCACTGCATGGCCACAGCCCTGCCTTTGAGTGGAAATCAGCCATTTCCCTCAGGAAACTCTGTGGGAGAGGGTGAGGAGCCACAGTGCCATTGCCAGAGCTCCCAAATGGATGAAGTGCTGGGTTCAAGGCCAGGTTGGATGGGGTTTTGAGCAACCTGGTCTAGGGAAAGGTGTCTCCCTGTCCATAGTGGGGAGGTTGGAACTAGGAGATCTTTAAGGTTCCTTCCAACCCAAACCATTTGATGACTCAACAGGCCTGCGGAGGAAAGAGATCAAAGTGTTTCCTTAGGAAGAGACAGGCCAGCTCATACATACAGGGAGAAAGACACTTCCCTTCTGACACACGGTCTCCTCCAGGATGTTTCTTTGGCCAAAGAGAGGATGCCATGAAAAACAAAAGTGCTGTGAAGGTATTTGCCAATTAGCTTGGGGACTTGGCATTGAGTGCTGTGTTCCCTTGGGCTGCTTAGTCCTGAGCCACTCCTGTGTCATGGAGTGAGAGACAGCACCTTCCACCAGTATCTCTGGGCCAGCGTGGGGCAGGGCCAGGGCCCGCGTGGGCACACAGAGGTGTCCCCAACAGGAGCCAAGACCCACATCAGACTGTGCAGGTAAGCTCATTCCTCTGCTCTGCCTGTTCAGCCCTTCAAAGGCAGAGCCTGGGGGCAAACAAAGCAGGCGAGACAAGCTCTAGTCCAAACACTGGAGGCTGCTTAGCTAAGAGATCATTCTGATTTTTTTTTTTAAGTCTAGGGGAGTTTTTTTATGTCTGGGTTTTGTTTTTAACTTGAAACTTGTGAAAATCACAGCATGACCTTTGCTGGCTGAAAGTCTTCCCAAAAGCAGCCAGCTCCAGGGCAGTGAAGTTCAGCTTCCTACAGTGCCCTGCCAGTGCCTTTTGGTGCTGAACTGCAACCATTTCCAGGCAAGGAACAGGAGTTCAGCCTCAGCAGTCCATTCAGTCTTTTGTCTTTCTGCTGAGAAAGTGAAAACACTGCTCATAGTTCCAGTGCCAACTGCAGTTCGTGCTTCAAATTAACTAAAGTTCATTATTTTACACTTCAGGTAGAAGCTCTAGCAAACTGTTCACCAGCAGTCCAAGCAATAGTATACAAGCCCCTCTAGGATCCCTTGGAAGAGCTCCTGATGAGTTCACCAATGTTTGCACATTAACCTCTGGGTGAAAAGCCAGCCAGAGGGATGTGAGAACTCCACCGAGCCCTCCAGTGCATGACACAAAATGATGCAAGTGTGGGAGCTAGGAGAGAAAAAGTTTCGTGAGCCCAGAAAAATAATAAAACGTTTAAATTCTTAATTGTTTTTCTTGAAGATTTATCCAAAATCAAGCTCTACTTAAGCCTGCGAGTTTGCAGAGCATTGTCAATAAATTAGATCATGCACACAAGGCAAGGATTTCAAGCCAAAAAGCTCTAGCCCTGAGTCGCTTAACAGCAACACTCCCCAGAAAAACGACTCAAGATGAAACATGAGATATGTATTAATTATCAATGGTCTAATAGAAAATTTAATGAAGACAAGTATCTTCTTGCACTTTATCCACGGTAACGATGATAGTACGTCAGCGAGGCGCATACCTTACAACGTAGCAGTGAATGTCAAGTCTGAAGCCATTACAGCAATTCCCCACAATAATGGCCAGCCAATGCATGGGCTTGTAGCACTTAATCAAAGTAATGACATCCATCCACAATTATTTATGTTATGGTAACAAAGAGCTGCCAAATGCAAAACAAATGACATGAGGGTTTGCAAGAGAATTTCTTCCTGTAAATTCTCCTTAGGTTATGCTTAAAGGCCCTCAGGATGGAAGGCTGTCTTTATCCAGAGCAATATCAGAACCGTGGAGTTATTGTGCCACTTTTTACTGCCTATTAACAATGAACCTAAGGCTATCACCAAAACAAGCTCTTCAGCCAACAGAACTGTGTCAATATCACTTGAGCTGGCCTTGGTTTATACCCAAGAGCTGTCTTCAGAATTTTACAAGAGGAAAAAAAAATTATTTCGAAGACGACCTTTGCTTACTTCTGTCTATCATGGAAAACAAAGACCCAGTTGTATCAACACTTAAACAAGCATTTAACTTTAAGTATATGAGCAGTCCCTACTTACCTCAATGGGTTTGGATTAGAGCCATTATAATTACCAACCATGAATCTCTATTAAGTGCAACACTGTTCTTTCAGGGGCATTTATGTGGGTGTTTGTATAAAAACACTGTCAAAAACTAAAGAACACCAGTAAATATAAAATGGCAACATTCAGGTTCAAATGTAATGAACTAATTTATTTTTTTTAACACTACATCCAACTGTTTTTCACCACTCACAGATGTCACTGGAACAACTTGAATAAAAAAAAAATTGCCAAAGAACAATAAACTACACAGACCGGCTAATATTGATTGCTTTAAAAATGCCCCCTGTTAAACTTAAATAATAGCCAAATCTCACTGCAGTAAATGTACTTTTATATCATTAAATACTAATTTAACAGAAATGTGACTGCGCAGTGAAAAACACGAAAATACTGGAAAACTGAAAGACTGCCCTTTTTTTTTGCCTTATTTTTCCTGTGCATTATATAAGTTTCCAAACTAACACCCCAAAGAAGGAAACAATAATTTCATATTATCTGGCCACGTAGTCACACAAGCCAAAGCCGGGACTAAGCTTAACTCTAATACGCACTTTCCAAAGCCCATGAGAGGGGAGACTGCGGGACGCCTCTCACCACAGGCTCTGGCCACCCTCGATGACCAGGTTATGGCCCGTCATGTAGTCCGAGGCTTCGGAGGCCAGGTAGACGACGGCAGCCTGCAGGTCAGTGGGCTGGGCCAGCCTCCCGGCCGGAATGCTGGCCAGCCAGCGCCGCACCAGCGGCCGCAGCTCCGGCGAGCGGATCAGTGGCGTATCAACGATGCCCCTGCAGAGAGCACACGGACCAAGGGTTTAGCAGCCAGTCCTGCCCAGAGGGAAAGGCAGCACCTAGAGGTGCTCCAGATGCTCATTCAGAAGGGAAGCAGTGTGACAGCACAGAGGAGATGAGCACATCCGGCCTGCTCTGCCCCTGCTGAAAGTCATGGTGCAAACTTCCACCACGCTCCTTTTCTATCATCACCTTTCGCTGCTGACGGGCAGCTCAGAGGTTTCCTTTCAAGCACACATACACTTCCACAATCTTCTTAGGTAATAGCACAACCCCCTTACTTTTAGGTTACCCATAATCACCAGTTTAATTTTTTTTTCTAGGAAACAAGCACAGCATTGGAAGTGAAAGTGTCTTAAACTGGGTCTGTTGTGGCTCTTGGGAACTATCCACCAATTTATCCTTCAAGTTATCCACCATTTTTCCACCAATCCAATTTATTGGTGAAAAGTTACTATTCACTGTTATCCTTCCACCAATTTCTCATCACTCTACAACTAATGTCACACAGTGTGCTTGTGCACAGCCCAGAAACTGAAAACAGACCAACTCCCCATATGTCAAAAAACGAGGGGAACAAAAGCCAGGACTCCTCTGGGCACCAGACCCTTTCCACACAAAAAAGGGAGAGGCAGAGATAGGCACAACACACCCAGTGTGATCCCCCTTAAACCAACACCCAGCAAATCACACTGATTTACCTGTCTCGCCTCTTTCACATTAATGACTGACTCCACTATTCACTAAAACTCTGCTAAGTTTGGTTTTTTTCAGGTGCCCTAAAAATGATGCTGCAGGAAGCACAACGCAGGGCAAAGATTCGGCTGGCTTTTGTGACTTTAACTAGAACTGATTTGTCATACTCCTCCTTAACAACATATTTGTATTTTGTGAAATGTATAATTTTTTCAGCCCCTGAACAAATATATTTACATAACTGTGTCTAACGAGAAATTACATTTAACTTCTCAGAAATGACAATAACTAAAACCTGAACTGCCAATTCCACTTCATTAGTGTGGTAGAAATGCATTCCAAATGTTAATAAAAATTCCAACATGCTGATAAATTAGCGCTTCTAAGGAGCATGTGACACCTTGGTTAACATATTCAACCTCAATTATATTTCTCTTCAGCACCCTGTTATCTGGAACCTTTGCTGGCAATCAGAGGTGCTGTTTTTCAGCGGCCAATTTTCTAGATAATGTAGCTTATCAACACTGTGGGTAAACTTGCCAATGAAATCAGGCTGCACTGAACCACACACACGCTAATTGCATCTCTTTTTTATGCATATTTACAGACTGTCACTTCAAAGAAATCAGTGGCCCATTGAGGCAGCCAGTTAGCTGGAAGAATTGCCTCTTGCAAATGAAAATTAGCAAACAAGCTAGTGATAAATATGAAATGAACAAAGTATAAAAATACCCGTTTTGTTCTGAAACTTCATCGGCATCCCAATTTAGACTTCCAAGGAAATAATTTTTTGAGACAGACTGGATTCTGGGTATGAGATTTACCTTTTGTTTTAAATGAAGGCTGAAATCCACTATTTACTGGTATGAAGTGGAACTAATTCAGATTTTCCCCCAAACATTTCTGTTCGCACTAATCAGGCAGGATTTAAATATTGTCTTTATATTTTATTGTAATTGTCAATAAAGAGCAGAGCAGTTCAGAAACACTGAGCAATGCAGCTCACTTAAGTTCTGGCAATGTAACAAAATCAAGCACATTCCAGTATAGGACTGCAAATGGTTTACTTATTTCCTTCAATCACAGCCCCCTGGTCTCCCTCCTCGCTTTCCCAAACTCCTCAAGAACTGGTTTTCTTCAGAGAGAAATGTGCTTTGAGCAGCAGACATGAAATACATTGAACTCCTTTCCCTTACGTGCCTCTCACTGTGCTTACAAAACCATCACCATCATCATCATCATTCTGGCTTTGCACTATCAGAGACCAGAATAAGATCCATATGATTTTCTTCTTTTTTTTTTTCATTTACAGATAAATTTTAATCCCAAGGGAATGCAGATTAGGGAATAAAACACACAGTCCTCCAGCACAACAGATTTTGCTAAAAAGAGGACGTTTTTCAATCTGTTCAGAAAAATGATCTTTGGTCTGATCACTGCAGTCTGTGAATCACTGTGCTGTGCCTCTTGCTGGACCTTTCTTTAGGTTCACTCCATGTAGCAAAAATTTAGATGTGTAACCAAACTTCATTACAAATTTTTGCTATAGAAATGAGAAAAAAATATAGCTCAAAACTTAAAAGTTGCAAACACACATACTGATGGCACTATAAATATTAGGCATGTCATTGATACTACACATCTTCTGGGAAAGCTTTGGTGCCAAGTTGGGCAATTTAATGTTGTCGAACCCTTTTAGGCAGATTTTAGTTGGCTCCTAACCAGTTCCAGCAAAGACAACTGCCAATGCATTAATTCCCTACCTCATCTCATATGCAGTGCTGAACCTATCAGTACTTTCTGTTGCATGTCAATGTAATATCAAACTGCTGGTTCCTTAATGTTAGATATGAGCATCAATATTTCATTATTGATACACAGGACAATTTGAGTCATGAGGGGAAAAATAAAGACAAAAAAAATAAAACACAAAAAGAACTATAAAACAATTGCTTAAAACATTTCCACTTCGAGAGACACATTAGGAAAAATATCACTTACCAGATACTTAACAGAATTGTTACGTGCACTCAATCCCCAAATGAGAGCAAAAAAAAGATTCCATCTGTGTGTAACTTGATTTCTTTCAGATGAGTTATTAATTTGAATGAGTTAAGTACACTCCACTTAATCAGGAAGTGTTTAATCACAAGATCCACTTAATTGGGACATCTCCCAAGGAATTAAGATTTAAGTCCAAAGATACTTACCAGCAACGACTGCTGCTTAATGGGCATAGTAATGCTGCTTAATTGGGATGCCTTCAGGTGATGCTGGGGTGCTCCTTCTCCTGCCAGCTCTGCCTCTCCTTCCCCCTTATGGGGTGTTCCCCAAACCTGCAGTGATCCTGCCCTGCCTGCTTTCTGGGACTACAAGGCTGGTGCAGCTCTGTGTGGCTGCCTTCAGAGGAGCAGGGCAGGATGCAGGGCACACAAAGGCTCTTTGCCCATCAGCCCAAACCCAAATCCCTGCAGCCCATCAGTGGGGAACATGGTTCATCCCCCAGGGCTGCTGGCCTGGCTGCAAGTTGACCTTAATATCAACTTCCAGCTGTCCATCCCAGAGGTCATCACATAATGGCATTTCATATCTTGTTAATCAAGAAGAAGACAGTAATTAGCCAAAGAAAATGGGCATTGATTCAGTGTAATGGCTGCAAAAATTACGTGTTCTAATGCTGCACAAGCCAAAACACAGACACCTTCCAGAATTCCCTCTTCCATCACACCCAACACACTTCCATGTCCTGGGACCAACAAAGAGACAAAACCCTGTGGGCAGCTGGGCATCAGCCAGCAGTCAATGCTCTGTAAAGGTCCCTTTACACCTGAGTTTACACTCAGGTACCCTCTGCAGTTCAACCCCCACACTCATTTCAGGAAGACTCCAGGACTTTCTTCATTTTTTTGGCATCAGCTGAGCAGCAGGCTATGAGGTGATGGCACTGGATGGTGGCACAAGGACTGAGCAGAGGTTCCATGATAGCAACAGCATAAGTCAGCCAAAGCATCCAGGGAATCTCAGCCACCTTCCCTCCCTGGGCATCAGGTTTGCCTGGCCAGCAAGAGAAGCCTGCGTGCTCAAATTTATAAATGCAATAAATCATCCTAAGGACTCTGTCATAACATTTTATGCATTGCTAACTTTTATGCATTGCTCTGCATAAGTTTTATGCACTCATTAAGAAATTAAGTTGATAAAAAGTGACCGATAGGAAGAGGGGCAAAAGGCCAAAAGGTTTGCATGGTGAAATAATGTTTAAGGCCAGACTGGAGCATTTGGAGCTTCAGACAGAGGCACACTGAGAGTGCCTTAAAGCATTAATGCAACCATGGCTGGGAGGAGCAAAATACTTAAAGACACAGACATTGTACTTATCCAGAGCTGATCTTGGGTACCATCATGCCCTGTATCTACATCTGCTCTCCTCAGACTCCTTAAAATCCCATCCTGTTATAAGATACTGAGGCTCCTGCTGGTGCTGGGTACTCGGATCAAGTGGGTTGAAGGTGTCCCTGGTCCTCGGTGAGTCACATCAAGAGACAGTGACACTAGTGGGGTCCACAGTTCTGGGGAAGGGTCCAAATGTGCACTGAGATGCAGGTTCACATCTCACACAGACAGAAATATAAATGTGCATAGTTATTCGCTCAGAAGCAGATGTGGATTTGCCTGTGTAATGAGGTATCTGAACTCCATGAACTGCTGCAGGCTCCTTCCTCCTATCCAGAGGTCCCCAAGCATTCCCATCATGAGGGGCTCAGCCAGAGCTTGGAGTCTCTGTGAGGGAAGTTTTGCTGGTCTCCAAAACAGTTCAGTCCAGGTTCCCACCTGCATTAGGGAAAACTGCTCTGCCCACAACAGGGGACCTCAAAGACAGCAAAATATTTGTTCTCCAGGTGTCCTTCCTGGCTGTTCTTCCAAAAAGGCAACACATCACCTGTCCCTATTGTAGGATATTGAGCTCAGAGCCACAGTTTAAGACAGGTAGAGATGATCAAAATGCAACCTTGTGTTGCCTTGAAAAGTAGAAAGAGAAGCTGTCTATTTTTTCTCCATGCTCTGGCAACAGTCTCCAGAAACATAACTTCTCTAGAAGTACGTGCTGGCTTCCAAGGTGTACAAAACAATGAGTTTCAATCATTGGGTGCCTATTTTTTTTAAATTATGTAGGCCCCTAAGAAAGGGGTAATTCCTCCTGTAAGAGCCTTCTCATCCATAGTTGTTGTGAGTGTGGCACAGCTATCCCACCTCTGCTGGTGCAGGTTACCCGTATGTTTTCAGACACAATTCCTGCCAGGTCCTGCTGAGCTTCCCTAATTCCCTTCATCTCACCAGCCCCTGAAAGCCAGTGCAAATTCACTAGTGCTAGTTGTGGGAACACCATTACTGTGCTGCTAGCATGGGCATGGGGAAAATCCCATTAGGAAGTAAGATGCTGTTGAAAGAATCTGTGGATCACATAGAGCGATGGCTGGAGTCCCTGGTATAATTAGGAATAAATAATCATAAGGAGGACAGCTAGCACAAGCAAGGGGAGCACAGACCGGCGGTAAAAACAAGAGGCACTTGCTATTAAGCTCTGTGATTTTTTTTTTCCCCTCCACTTTGTGGATTAAAATATGTAATTTGTTTTCCTTAATTTGATCTACATTATTATCTTCATTATTACAATTTAACTCCTGGGTTAAAATCCTGCCCTTCTTAGTTACTCTGATTGACTTCAATGGTCTACAGAATTTGACCGCTTCCAATTAACGCTATCCACTTGGGTTTCTGCTCAGCACTATCATGCACTGCTAATTGTTTAAGGAAATGACTGGTTGGGCATGTGTGTGAGAAACAGGGAGAGACAAAGTGGATCTGGTAGGAAAACTTCTCTTTATGAATAAATACCCTAAAACATAGAGCTTGAAGTCTACAAAAGTAAGGAAAATGTAACTCGTAATATATATATATTTACAAAACTACACCTGGCCTCTTGTGACTGTTGGAGCTGAACAGTAGCTCAATAACAGCAATAAAATGTAGCTTTTAAAGTGCCTATATATTTGTCTCAAGTAAAAAGGGGAAAGAAGTATTGTCTGTTAAGTGTCAAAAACCCTTTCTTTAACCACAGAAGGCTTGGACAGACTAAGGAAATATTTCATCTGGAAGGGAAATGCTAAAAACTACCCTTCACATTATTGGAAAACCTATTATCAAATTCTAAAACCTCTCCTTAAATCCCTGAGTATACACAGCAACAGAGCAGGCTTGGTTCTAAGTATTTAAACCTTTGTTAAGGAAAAGACAACATAAAAAGGGATGCAATCCACCTGCTAATTAGAAATTTTATTTGCTGAGATAGTGTTCATTTGAGCTTTGTAGAACATTTCATTCCTTTTGTAGTTTCAAAATGAGACTACATTTTACTTACGGGGAAATGCAGTTGACTTTTACTCCTCTGTCAATCCACTCAGTTCCCAATGTCTGTGTTAATTTTACGACCCCGGCTTTGGAGGCATTGTACGCCAACTGCTTCTGTGGGTGAGGGACTACAAGGGATTCAGAAGAAGAAAATTATTTATTCTTCCCAAATTAAAATAGCTTTGGCACTACACAGACAACTCCCTGCATTGAGATGAGCTATTTGCCCTTTTCCCAGGTACCAGGCAGGGAGAAGCACGAATTCAGCCACCTATAACAAAAACCCCTAAATATGTATTTTGCCACCTAACAATTTTGTCTCAGCAGATGGGCTACTGGTAAACAATGGTGAAAATAAAAATAAAGACATTTAAAAGACCCCATATTTGGGCAAGGATGAAACCAATGTATTAAACATATATATGCAATACTTGACTGCTCTGAAGAAAGATAAATAATCATATACACACATGCACATTCATATATTATACACATATGTATGTTTATATGCTTGTATACTGTAATACTAATAAAATATATTATCATATNATATGAATATTATTTATAATATTATATGTAGTAGATAATATATGATATGATATGATAGCTGAATGTAACAGTAAATTGTTTGATATGACATTATATGATAGAGTATGATATAAATGCATAACAGATTTTATATAACATATTATATATAGCTTCTTCGAACAAATTATTCTCCCTAATTTTTAAATTATCCATAGTCTGAGGCAAACACATCTTATTATCTAACTAATGTTTTTGTGGATGTGAACACAGGTGCATCCCAAAAATTCAGAACACCCACCACTTTCAAAATCTGAAGCTTTTGAAAATGTTTCAGAGATGTCACATGTCAGTGAGAGACAGAAAATGATCAGCTTGCTAATTACAATGTTCAAGCTTGTTAGTGCCGTGTGCTCGGGTGGCTCTGCTCCTCTCCAGCTCAGTGAAAGCTACTTAAGGACAAATCCCTAGGGGGTGTAAAGTGCTTTAAACCCACGGGAGTCAATCCAAGTCAGCCCAGGTGTTGGGATTTACACCCACAAAGTATCTCTCCTTGGACTTTTCTGGCTGCCATTAGGACTTCATTAAACAAATCCAGTGCAAAGCATCCATGCATAATTAGCTCTGTATCAGCACAGAGCTTCACCGAGCTGCTGACTCTGATGGAGGGAGAGAGGGGAAAATCAGGGCAAATATCATAGTCACAAAGACACACAATTCCAGCCTGTGGGGTTGGATAATGCTGAACCCTGGAAGAAGGGGAATCACTGGGTCTGCGCAAGGTCCAGCAGCCAAAACCCAGCTCCCAGCATTTTGATAAAAGCACATAAGCAGCACTGGTAGCTGGCATTAAACTGGTCTTAATAAATTAAGTTGATGCATCAGTTCTGTATCACTCCCACCCATGGCATCCTAACATGCCCACTACTGATTTTATTTACTTAAACTCTTGGGTTTGAATATGTCAATGTAAAGGGTGGAAAGAAGGTGATAACTGAGTTACCCAGACTCTGAAAGAGCCAAAAAGCCCTGCTGCAAATTAGTGAGCATGTGAACAAGGATATTTGCCTTGAACAGAGATGTTTGTGAATGGATTTAAAACACACACATGATGGAAGCAACAATCAGAGGGGTGTTTTTCTACATATGCTGCAGGTTTGCTCAGAATTCAGAGCAAACCTTTTCCTTACTAAAGAGAACATTTCATACCCTGGCCCTCCTCTGCCAGCATTTATTCTGTGCTCTTTTTTGTTCAATATGGAATAATTTGCATTTTGACCAGCAGAACTGCTTTGCCCTCAGTGTGTGTCCCTGTTGCCCCCTGACGCAGCGCGCCGTGGGGGCTCTCAAAAAAGATGTGGAACGTAATTTCTTGATTAATTGCCATGCATCAGCTCCAAGTTACATACAACTTCGGTAGTTAACCTTGTAACCTCCCAAAAGCAGTTCTTTGCTAAACTTTCCAAACATGTCTGTCTGTGATAAATCATTTTGGTGATCATTTGCTAAGAGGAGAGGAGTTCTGGCACTGACTCTGCACCTACAGTGCATGTGAGTGAGAGCAAGTTGCTGCAAGCCATGAGAATCAGCTTCTGACTTGGGGTGGATGATGAGACACAGTTATCAAAAGTCCTTCCATGGACTTTTGTCTTTATAAAAATATCTGAAGAAGGTAATTAGGAGCATGACATTTTCCCCTGCTGAGACACTCAGCCCCTCTCAATTGGAAGAACTCAAGGAGAAGCCAACAGGTGTTGTGAATCTCTGGCACTGGAAGGGATTTCTGCAGCTATGCACTCCATGCCACCTCCTCTTCCCTTACCTAAGGTGCTCTCTTACAGAGAGAAGAGAAAATCTGTAACCCTCCAAACTCCTACAGAATGGGGTTTGTGAATAAAGCTATGCCTCCAGCAGTGTCACCAAGCAAGGACACTCACTCCTACTCAAGACAGATGATAGGAGAAAGCAAATAAAAATTCTGCCAACATTAGCTGCATTATGTTTTAAACACCTTTGTTCTGACTTTGCCTGGGATAGTTGTTTGGTTTTTTTTCCAGTAACTGTTACAGTGCTGTGTTTTGGATTTAGGACAGGAATAATGTTAACACACTGATGGTTGTTGCTGAGTGGGTCTTACTCTATATCAAGGACTTTACAGGCCCTCATGCTGCCCTGCTAGTGAGGAGGCTGGAGGCAAAAGAACTTGGGAGGGGACACAGCCAGGACAGCTGACTCTAACTGGCCAGAGGGATATTAGAAATCACATGGCATTTTGCAGAAAAACAAAACTAGGGTGGGTTGGCTGGGTACACTGACTGGGCATTGGTCAGTGGGTAGTACACCACTTCTTTTTATGTTCTTTTTTCCTCATTATTATTTGCCTCTCCTTTTCTGTCCTAATAAACCGTCTTTATCTCAACCCACAAGTTTTACTTTTTTCCTGGATTCTCTCTCCTATCCTTGGGGGGAGGGAGGGAAGGGCTACAACAACCTGACACTGCTGTTGTACCCTTGTTTGGTGCACCAGGCTCCGAGCCTGACCTTGAAGCAGCCACACAACGTTAATGAGAGGTGCACGCAGACAGAGCAGAGCAGAACACTTCCCACTACAGATATTCCCTGTAAAAATTACAGCTCTGAGTTACACCTGTGTGAACCGCCAAGCTGCCGCTGCCTGAGCGTGCGCCTGGAATAATTCCACTGGAATACCAGAATCAAAATGCACATATGCAAAATGTATGCAGCTTATCTTCGATTAATTAAAGCTGATTCTGAGCAGTGTATCTGGAAAAATCACAAACAAAAACCTCCTTATCCTGCTAAGTGTCTCCTCATTTTCCTGTGTCTCTGAGGAAGGACTCAACCTACAACAACAACAAAAAAAAATATCCCCTAACTATTTCTAGAAACATTTCATACTATGCCAGTTGGCCAACGTACTTAAATAACCAACCAACCAACATATTTATTTAACATTCAGCAGATGGACATGATATGAACATCGTGGTTTTCAGTTGTAGTTTCATAACTACTAGATTTTTTCAATGCCAAGATTCAAACAGGTTCAGAAGGTAAACACATCTCTCCATCTCTTAACTTCTGGCCCAGCATGCATTAACTTTCACTGACATTTAAATGCATCTTGGGATGACCCTTCCAGACTGCTCTCAGGGCTGCTTTCCAATGTTCCTTCATGTTCCAGGACTGGTACTGCCCTCAGATGTGATCCCCAGGTGGAGCTCTGGACTCAGCCCACCAGCCAAGGAGGTGCAGCTCCAAGCTGGGGCCGGGGTGGATGCTGTGTTGGAATGGCATCATCACCCAGCTCAGCAGAGCTGCGCCAAGCCCCGATGGAAAAGTTGGAAAATGCCGCTCCTTAAGCAGAGCAGACCACTGCTGGGCTGCAGCAAGGCTGGGAGCTGTGTGCCAAACCAGCAGATCCCCAGTTTGAGCCAATTCCCAGAGCTTCCTAACTTTCTCCAGGATGGACCACATCCCAGGAAATTTTGCTTTGTGACAATGATGTGGATGGTGACAGCCCAAGCACAGACCAGAGCCCAACTGCTCAGAGCAGAGCAGGAAAGCCTGAGGTATTTGAAATCTAAAGCCTCACAGTCTTTACAGAACTACTTTTCTTGGGGAGTTTTTGTAACTTTAAAAGGCTGGGATGGAGGGATGGTGCCTGTATTTAAGCATAAGTAAAACAGCTGGTAAAGACACTTGAACAAAATATTAACAACAACATTATAAATGGATTTTTGAAGAACCATTTAAAGTTACTGTGCAATAAACTGAGCAGAATGACATAGAATGTCAAACTGGGCACAGTAAAAATAAACATTATTCTGAAGGAAAATAAAAAGACTGCGTATTTATGTAACATTCAGCAGATGGACATGATATTAATACAGGGGTTTTCAGTTGTACTTTTATAGCTACTAGATTTTCTTGCCTAACTTGGCAACCCAAGGCACCATTTGATTTTTGGATTTGGACAATACTGCAACAGATGTCCAGACCAATAAAATAAATTCCTAAAGGGCTATGCTTAATTTGTGTAATTGATCAATTTTTGTTACATGGGCTTCAGCTCAGCAGCCTGCCAGATTAGCTCAGCAGTAGGGATTTCATTCCATATGTTAAAATGGTTTATTGGTGCTTTTGATGACACTGCTGATTCAGCAGCGTTGGTGCAGGCACCTGTTGGCAATGAGAATGTTGTAAAACCCATGGGTACCAGGGCAAATATTGGCACAAATTCCTTTGGGTGGCTTGTAAGCGTCTTGTGGGCTCAGCTTCCCACATGCCAAGGAGTTTGCCTGGAACAGCAGGGAGGGAGCAGCACCTCTCCTGTGGTATTCATGCACCAGAGTCAGAGAAGGTGACTCCGCCTTTTCTATAAAAAGTAATAAGTGCTCTAAAACATGGAGGACAGATAAATGTTGAAAAATGATATCAATAAAAATTTTGTAGTACATTTCCTCTAATATGAAATGTCAGTGATTTACTCCTTCCCAATACAGGTTTAATTGATTCAAATAGCATCGGTAGTAATTAAAATATGGATTCTGAAGCACAACTGTTAGCTCTCATCACTCACCTATTAAACTTGCCATAGATGCTGTGTTAATTATCTTCCCATATCCTTGATTCAGCATAATGCGGCCTGCAGCCTGTGACAGAAATTAAAGGAAAGACCAGTGACCCTTTCTGTGATTGTGCTAATAATGACATGATAATAAATTAGTCTTTTCAGAAGAGTTGATGTGCTAACACATTTTTTTTTAACCACCTGATATAAAATCTTGGTATGAAAATGGCTGATGCAGGAAAAGATCCCATTGCCATTTCACACCTCTCTACTGCTGGCAATATTTTTTAAAAAAAATCACTAATGTTGGGAATTCCCTCCTCCAAGCCTTCTGGTTTTCAAATAACCACCCTTCAAAAAAATTTTGTTTGTTCTTTAATGCCTGGGCTTGGGTAGCCAACAAGTACCAGATGATTTTGAATGTATTGACCAAAATCTATAATTGATATAAAGCAAATTTCTCCTAAACTCCACCAAAACTAGGACCAATTTTATTGTGATAGCTATTAATAAAGTGCTATTATATCTTGAGATTAAGTAGACACTTGGAATATTAACACCCATTTGCAAAACTAACCAGTGCAGTATTTCACACTTACTTGGCAGCACAAAAATAACCCTCGTAAATTAACACTGAAAGTTTTGTCCCATTCCTCCAGGGAAGTCTCTTCACTTGCAGAATTCAGATTGATTCCTGCATTGTTGCATGCAATGTGGACTGTGCCCCAGCGAGCCACAATTGCATCCACCATCCTTTGCACATCCTCAGGCTTGCTTACATCTGCTGCCAGGGCAAGGCTTTTAATGCCTGCGTTGAAATAAGAGTGATGGAGTCAGCACAGGAATTCACAGGGAAAAAATATTCCGTTTTATGATTTTTTTAATTCGTGCAGAGGGAGAGAGATTTTATATATGGCTGTAGAGTATAAATATAAATACAAAAACGAATATAAATAAAAAATAGAAATAGAAATAGAAAAAGAAATAGAAATAAAAATAAAAATNAGAACGTGCGTTTGTTACTGGAATACCATTATAAAGTTGCTGAGTGGTGCGAGGTTTGCTTGCTGGAGACCAGCCTGGAGCCCAGGTGCGGGAGCGAGGGCTGCCACTCGGGCAGGACGAAGCTTGGAACACTGCACCATCTTCTGTCCAAACCCTCAACTGCAGCTTCCCCAGCTCCCGGCCGCTCTACAGATGCTTTTCTTATGCCAGGTCCCGCGCCCAGACGCTACAGAAATCAAATTAACTTGTCCCAAACCGCTCTCTGGATGAAGTGCAGCATCCAGAGAGCTGAGAGCCTCAGACAGAACCGAAGCTGTCTTAGGCGGGAGCCAAGTGGGAATACCTGCCAGGAGCACAGGTATGGCAGTATCAGCGTCTTGTTTAATGCAAATCACACTGCCAGAATAATGCAAACATTTGGAAGTGAAGAGATTTATCAAACTGGAAACCTGCAGAAGTTTTGGGTTTTTTCCTAAAATAATCCAGCCATTGACTTCTGTACCAGTACTGATCCCTAAATAACTTCATTTAATTTATCATAAAAATCAGCTGTAAATGTCCTTATTGTTAAACAAAATAAGAAGCCTGCTGAGGCACCTGATGCCACTGGAATTATACCCACCCTGAAAGCCAAACAAGGCTACACCAATAAGGGCTGTGGTGAAATGGGTCTTAATTACAGAAGGAGGGAGGCAAACCCTGGGGTAGGACCATGATCAGCAGTCTGGAAATTGCAGCTATTAAAGCAAGATATTTTTCTTCTAGACAAATGACAAATTTGTTCCACACTGGTCCCTCTTTTAGATCATTCTGATGAAACATTTAAAAGAAGGGATAAGCCTATTCCAGGAGGAGACTCTCCCAAAATTAAGCTGAGATGGAGGCTTCCAGAAAAGCAAGGCAAAGCAGGAATTGCCCAGTGGTGTGTGTGAAGAAAATGGCAGGAGAGAGGCTTTTTCATGGAAAAGCTCCTCCTCATCTCCAGTGCCTTCAGGAGCCTGTCAGAGTGCACAGCCTGAGGTGATGCTGCTCTTGGGTGCTGGGGTGTGGGAGCTCCTGCTCTTGATTTCCATGTTCTCTTGATTTCCATGGCAGAGAAAAAATACAGACAACTGAAAAATTGCTCTGACACAAAACAAGACCTCTTATTTTATCACAGGTTTTATGCTAAATATGCTGAAAGAATAAGAATAGCCAGACGGCCCCTGTTGCTCCTCTTAATTGTTATCAAGACATGTAACACACAGGGAGTTGCTGCGATCTTTCTTTTTCAATTTACAGACAAAATGGGTGCAAGCGTGTTACTAATGGTAACAGAAAGACTCTTCACCTGCCCTCCAACTCTCACCCCATTTAGAGCTTCATCTTATAGGTCAGTTTATAAAAATGAGACAAAAGGTGCCACATGTGAGTATCTAGTGAAGAAGCAGTGAAACCATGCTCACTTCAAACCAGAATCCCACACTCGACCTTAATCAATTCAGCTGATATTCCTGCACTCTGAGAGGGGGGAGGAAACCACTTTCTGTCTCTCCACTGTCCCCCCAAAACACCTGTTAAAAATAATAAATAAAACAAACTGTGGAAAAATAGCTTCAAATCTACAGACACGACCAGAGGCAAGACACCCCGCACAGGACGGCGCTGCTGGGTGCGTGGTGGGGCCAGTGCATCTCCACAGCACTCAGCTCAGTTTTGTGGGGCTGTGGAGGCAGGTCTGTGATGAGAGGGGCAGGAGAGGAGCCCAGGGGTTCCGTGCTGGAGACAATCACCGTGCTGGATATACCTGAGGTGTCCTTCTGCAGGGACACGCACACGTCCCCCCGCCACGGGCTTCATCTCTGGTCTCTCCGTATAAATGGAAGTAACACGTTGCATATAGACAGGAAGATCAGGAGTGACATTGCACAAGGCATTTGCATAGTTTACAGTGAAAATGTACATTTTAAAAATCCCGTCAGACTAATTCTTCCCTTAGGGTACAGGCAGTGATTCCCCCTGAAGACAGAGGTGTGTGTAGTGGAAGGTAACCCTTAGGATTTTTTGGTTATGTTTCATCATTTTTGGTTCTTCAGTCAGGATCCATTAGTAACTGTTGAAAAAGGTATTCACACAGGATCTAAAAACAAAGAGCCCTGCAGCCAAGGGACGTACACCCGAGCTGTCTAACAAAGCTAAAACTGAGATCACAGGCTTTCTGATGTTTAAAACTCATCATGAAATGATGGCACCATCCCAAAAGGCAGGAAAGGGCTCCTTGATATAAGAAGCAGAGCAGCTCTAAGCAAGCTAAGCAAAATGTTTTGAAAAAGTATCAGTATGGGAATGACTTGGGGCACTGAGCTTCCAACTTTGAGTTAGAGATCTACAGCCATAGAGGAGAAAAAAAATCACAGCCCCTTTGTCCTTATTACAGCAGGGAAAATACGCACTAATGTTATGATTGCTTCAATTTACTCATGTGAATATTTTAAGAGTAAAGCTAGCTGAACCTTTTTTGTCAAAATTTATTTCCAACAGAGCATGATACTTCTTTGAAGCCAAAATGTTTCATGGAAACATTGATTTCAACAAAAAGTTTTCAAGGGAAAGCTTCTGAGGTCTAGGCTAGAATCTCTAGTTACCTCTGGAGAGAAAGAGATTGAAAACCTGACCTTTTCAGATCCTTTCCAAAAACGGGCATTTGGATATAATTCCCTTTCACAAAAGCTTTACAAAGTTTGGGGGTTGTTCCAACAGGGAACGACAATAAATTTGAAACCTCAAAACCCATCATGAGATGGAAGAGATGTGCCCTGACCAGCTGCACTGGTCAAATTGATAGATAATATTTGACCTCAAAGGATAAAGATGTGTAAAGAGTGAGAAGTGAGATTTTCTTTACTTTAGACTGCAATAATATTTGCTATGCCTCATGACCTCTCCGACTGCATTTTGGAACAACCCCCCACCACCTCCAGGCTGGCAGCCCACTGCTGAAGGAGCAGAGATGTAGGGCAGCCATTGAAGGGGAGATGATCAAACTCCTACTGAAAATTCCCTGGAGATGAGTTAAGTTCATTTTCCAATAGGCTGTTGGCATCCAAAGTCTCATGGCTCTATCAAGTAGCCCATTTCTATCTGAATAGCTCTGCTTGACATGCAGGATCTCACAGGGAAAAAATGTCCAAAAGGACAGTTAAGGTGTAGGGCACAGCCACTTTGTGCCAAAACCATATGGCTCCAGTGCCTAAGAGAGAGAAAAAATTCAGGGAAGGAGGGACTGGAAGACTCAAGAATTTGTAATAGGAACTGGACACTTTCTTCTAGCTCATTATTTGGGATCAGAGCATTAACCATTGCACTGACACTCCGTGTAAAGTGTCTCCTGCTTAGCGGAACTGGGATTGTGCAGACAGGGATGTTTTGTTTTAAATGTTCTCTGGGGAGCCTCAGGACGGTATCCAAACCAGAATGACACCATTCCTTGTCTCTTCCTGAGAATGGGTGATACAAATACATCTGCAGGGGCTGGTTTTGCTTGAGAATATAGTTTCTAATGGCCCAATGCCTTGCAGAAGTCAGAGTGAAAACAAATACTGGTGACTTTATCCACGTGGGAATGTGAAAATTTCCTGCGTAAATGTCCATCTTTATAGACAATAAAGTACTGAACTCTGAAGAAGGCTAAGGTGCAATCTCACAGAAGGAATTATAAAATGAGTAATACTTCCTTTCTTTTATCATTAAAATTATATTTCCAGTTTTCTTTTTCCCCTTTACAATTGCAGTTTAGCACAGCTCTAGGGGGAAATTCAATTTTATGTTACATTTGCTGGTTTTACTGCTAAAACAGGATTGGCTTGTAGAGGATTTTACCTCTTATTTGGGATTTTACTTATTATGTCTATTAGTATTTTGTTCCCATATCTGACCTTGTATACATGTTTGAAAGAGGGCTTGAGAAATGGCTTGTCTTCAATTCAAAGGGCACAATGAGAGATTCAGACTGACTACACTGTTTTGGTGTTTTGGTTCATGGTACAGACATAAGGTCTTGAAGAGGGGGTGGGTGAGTTTATAGGCTGTATCTTTTGTTCATGCATGGTGAAGCCTGAGCAGCACCATCTCTGTTCAGTGCTGGTTAGACAGAACACGTACGAGGTGACCCTCCTCTGTTCCTGTCAGCCATGGCTCACCACTTTCAGCAAGGAATTTTGTTTGGATCACTTTGCCTCTCTGGTAGAGTTTATACTGACAAATAACTCTCACAGACGGTGTGGTATCAGTGACTGCTGGGACGACACTGACAGGGCAGGAGAAGCTCTGTGCCCATGGCATGAAAATCCTCTACTCTAACCAATTCCCCACCAGGGCTGGGTGGGAGAGGATCGCACTACAGAGCAGTGCCAGGTTTGAAAAGGAAAGTCACCCACGACAGTGCCCATCATGCTCAGTGCTTACCTTTGAGGCTGAGCTCACACGCCACCGCTTCTGCCTTGGCAAGGACCAGATCCACCACAGCTACTTTAGCCCCAGCTTCCCCCAGTGCGTGGGCAAAGGCCCTGCCAATGCCCTGCCCTCCCCCTGTGACGTAGGCGACCCTGCCATCCAAACGCAGCCGCTCCAGGACGCGGCGCCGGCTGCAGCCCCAGAAGACATCATCCTTCACCACTTCTGTCTGAAACAAGAACAAGAACACGTTGCACAGTGAGGGGCAGAGCTCACCGACAGCTGTGAAGGACTCTGCTGGTGAGAACGAGGTGGGAGCATGGGCAGGGATCCATGTCTTCTTGGCCCATTAATTAATACAAAAAGTATCACTAATTCAAGCCCAAAAGCCCCCTTATCCGTACAGATATTAAACTCAAACAGAGCACTAAGGTGCCAGACGATGGAGCAGAGGGGCTGTGCTTTAGGGAGGTGTTACAACCATTCCACTTTCAGGAGAGTAGGGTATGGCATTTCCTAGCCTGGCTTGGGTACAAAGTCTTAGAAGTTGACTGATTAAGTCTTCCAGTTATTTCATCCCCAGGGCCCAGTCTTGCCCTCAGGCTCAGCTAAGAGACTAAGAACAAGGTTCCAAAGGCAGGATTTGGGTCACGTAGAGTACAATCAAAATATCCTCATAAGGCTGGTGCACAAATAAAGATATCAGCCAATAACTTAAAGCAAGCTGTCATCTGATCAGCTGCCATACATCATTTCCCCCTGATTGGAATCAAAATGCAAAATACAAGATGTTTAAAATAATGAGTTTGAAATGCCAGGAATTACCAGTGGGTGTAGTTTTGGGAGTGCTCAGAAACTGCAAAACAACCAGGATGTTTGGGTCTCGGTTTACTGAGGTAGGCCATTATGATTCCAGATGGGAATTTCATTACAGCTGGATGATGCCTACCACATAAAATAGAGAAAGATAAAAGCACCATTTTTTCCTTAGGACAAGCAAAATGTAAGGCCGTGAAAATATCCAGCTCAGAGAGCACAGGAGGGTATCCTGGGCTGCCTTTGAGCAAAAAAAATGAACTATTTCAGAAATGGTGTATTGGTTCATTACAGCTGGTTCTCAGTTCCATCCTCCCACACTTCTCTGCATGGGAAGGATGGGACAGCACCAGGCACTGACACCTGGTGGGCAGTACACCAGTCACTCCAGAGATTCATCACAGGACCAGCTGATCTGAAGGACTTAGCAAGAATCAGCATTTATCAGCTCTAGTGCAACCCTGGACTAGTGAGGCTAAAAGGTCTAAGCTGAGCAGCTCTAAGCTGCTAAGTCCATGATCACAGTATCACATGCTTGGGTTCTTGCCACCAAACCCCTGAAAATTATTTTGTCCTTGGCAGAATCAAAATTTTCCCAGAAATGCTCACAGAGAGGAAATACCCACCTTGGATTCAATCACTGCATCTGGAGGCACAGGGCTCCTTCGAATGAGGCTCAGTCCACTCTGCACAGGCAAAATCACCTGCAAATATAACACAGTTCTCATCTGCTTTGTACCTAGCTTTCTGTCACCCAAATTCCACTGATATGAAGGATAATCCTCAGGCCACAGTAATTTTTCCCCTACTCCTGTCCTTTAGCTGAAGTTCCCTCCAACACAAACATGTCAGGCATTTGTATTTGCTCACATACCTCTTCCAAACTCATTGCTTACACAAATGCCAGGGAAAAAAATGCAATCTTGTCCCTCTAGTTTCTAAAATCACAACATATTGTTTGTGCATCCTATTGCTTCTTCTTTTTATTCTCTTTGCTGACTCCTATTGTGCTGGTGATGCCCTACAGCACCCAGAGCCTTTAAAGCAGAGTGGTGATTCTTTAGTTGTGCTGTAGAGCTGATTATTCACTCTTAAGTGCTCTCCTTTTATCTTGCCTTTAACATTCTATAAGATGTAGACAGAGTAGGGGCCACTCCTGAATATAGAAACTCATACCTAGAGCTCAAGTAAGGTGAATTATAATAAAATCTGAGTTCATTTTAGGTCCTTTGGATAATGGCACCAACAAAGGAAGCATTTTAAAGAGTACTTTGCAAAATCCATAGATACAGCACTGCAGGCACCTTAACCAATGGCATTGCACTAACCTGCTCAACACGAGGATCAGAATTAATCACTGAATTTAATTTTCTGACAGCTAGTACATTTTCATCTGATACATTCTCCAGGTAGACTTGTCCTTTCATGAGTGTATTCTCCACACAGATCACTGCATCCATGCTCAGCAAGTGGTTATCCATGACAAAGCTGTAGTACTGAACAGCATTCCTTTGATCAGCATCAATAAATACTATATCAAAGTGCTCGTCCTCAGCATGTAATGCCTGGGAAAAAAATGATATTGGAGAAAACACTAATTATTTACCTGAAAGTTTAACATGTTGCCATTAATTTGTCCTTTATATAAACCCCAAACCAGACAGAAACTTGTTCTTCTAAGGTAACACTGCTAGAACTGCTTCTGGAGATCTTGGGAGTTTTCCATGCTTTGCAAACAATTCTTCAGCAATGAATCTCTGATTTTCTCAAGGAAAATGAGGATATAAAATAGGATGGCTCATCCCAGCTTATGGTGTTGAGAGTTACAGCACAACAAAGAAACACCTGCATACCTTGAGTCAAAGTAAATTGATCCATTAAGGTAGGACTGGCATCAAACCCTGCCACTGAGGTGCTGCAATAAGTTCTCTCTTCTCAAAAGAGCAACTATCAACAAATTGAAGAGAGGTAATTATATCAGTCTGGGAAAAAAAAGGGGCATAAGGCAGATCTGGGAATTGCAAACTAGCGTGTCCCACTTCAGTAGCAGGAAAATGGTTGAAATCCCAATTAATAATAGAATTATAAAGCACATGAAAGAACAGGTCATGATAGAGATAAAGCAGCACAGCCCCTGTGAAGGAAAATGATGTTTCTTTAATCTAAAAAAATGCTTTGGATGGCTCGGCAACAGAGAGGATAAAAGAGAACTGGCTGCTATCATCTAATTGGATTTTCAGAAATGTGGCACACCTTCCCTCCAAGCAGGCTGCTGATGATAATGTATAAAAGTGTTGATGGATGACCAGATGGGAGCCTTTACAGCCTTCTCCTGTGGCAGTTAATGCACTCGCTGCCCAAGAGGCTGCTATGGAATATTTCAGATTCCATCTGGGACTATTTAACTGCATCTGTGTGCGTTGCAATGAAACAACAGCTCATCCACCTATCTCGGCGAGCAGAAATGCTTTCAAGTCTTTGCATTTCAAGGGAAAAGAAAAACAGTCCTGTTTGCCAGAGCTCACTGTCTCCATAACGGTACTTCTTGTGTCCAGATTTCCCTTTTGTGTTTAGAGACATTGCGCACAACAAGTGATGAGCCATCCCTTGGGATGTACCAGCAAAAGCACCAACAATGGCAACAGAATGTGAAAAAGTGGTTTGGTTTTTGGAGCAAGCTTAATGGCTCCCAAAGAGAGATTTCAGGAGCCTTTCTGAGGCAGGGAGTGTGAGGATCAGACAAGGAAATACAGAAAAGCAAATCACTGAAGCTCTGAACTCCTCTGTTGTGCAAACTGGTGTCATTGTGTGCTTGTTAGTGGTGAGGGAATTAAGCCTGGATAGTCACATTTAACTGTGGATGCTTGACAGCACAGAAGCTCTGCCGAAAGCATTCCCGAATCCACATTTAGGACACATTACACTATAATGAAAGAAGACCTTAAGGTCAAATATATGCTGGTTTATTACAAATGTAACAGAAACTGGGACATCTGGATTCCGGGAATTCATCCTTTCGTTCCATGACCAGCAAGAAAATCTTGCCCTGGTTCCCTCTTGAGCCACATTGGGGGAAAGCAGCAGGAACATTTTTGCTACTGTGGAAGAGTATCTTATGTCAGGTTGCACCTCAGTCAGTCTGTCCAATGTAGATACTTCAGGAAGGGTCAGAAGATGAAAGCTGGGTGGAGGAGCCCATCACAAAGAGAGACTAGAAGTCTCATCCCTCAGGGAGAAGAGCCAAAGCCAAATTCAAGTAATTATCGTGACTTATCACTACTTCCTGACTTGTAACCTTCCTGGGTGGAGGAGGTGGGGGACAGACATTTAGAAACAGATGTGGCCATTGCTGAACATATGTTACTCCTGCTCCGTGGGATGGCTCCCTAATGAAAAAGAATCTCACTTTTATGCATTGACTTCATTAGGTCCATATGGAGTTGTGCAGCTCTCTGGATATTAGCTGGACTTTTCATTTCAGCCCTCTCTCTGTATCCCCTACCTGCTGACAGCTTATCTCCTTCTTATCTGTCTTCTGATACAGATAAACCAGCTTTTAACCTCACAGCATCCATCCCAGGAGGGTGCCTGGGTTGGATGTGTAACCAGTGCACACTGGCTTGTCCTTGAACTGCCTGGGTGTGCCAGGCCATGGTATCTAAAGCATTTCTCCTCTGCCACTTCACTGAGTCCTGAATGGCCAACCAGAAAGGTCACTTGGGCATCCAGATACCCAATGCCTGACACATGGAAGGAATAGCCTGAGTTTGTCCTGCAACCTGCTATCATTTCAGCTTCTTGTTTCCACAGCTTCATAATTGCTGCTGAGTTTTCCACATTTAGCTAGAAACAGCTCCAGGACTATAAGAGAAATCCATGAAATTCCTTGAACCAGCCTTACCTCTAGAGCAGCCTCTACATAGCAGGATAACAGCTACAAGGAGATGAAAGCCCTGAGTGTTCCTGGAGTCCCTTGGCTAGCAAAACATGGGTCACCCAGGCAGGTGGTCACCACGGCCAGGACATCACGCTGGAGAGGGTGTCCTCACAGCCAGCACCCACTGCTGAGCAAAACCAGCCAGAAAATAAAAGATCTGCTCTAACTGCAGAGCCAAGCACTGGAAAGATAGGTGCAGAGGACAACTCCACGCTGTCCAGTATGGATGAGGGGGTTTAAAATGAGGGATTGACCACCCTGGCCCTCCCAGCACAGACTGGGCCAGGCCCTGCCTGGGACCTCACAGCACTCTGGAGATGCCATTGTCCTTTGCTTGGAGAGGCAGAGCCCAAATGCCTCCAACTGTGAGGAAAGCTGAGATCCAGAAGGAAATAATCTGCCTGCAAAATATCCTGCTGAAACTAATTTCCTGAGTGTTTACACTTACCCTGCTCCTTGCTACAGAGTCATCATAGATGGTAACAGATGGCAATAAGAGTTTTAATTCAGAGCAAACTTGGCTAAAATTAATGCTTTTGCTTACAGTGAGTCACTAACTTCCTTTTGGATTTAAAAAAAAAAAGTGTAACATTGCATTCCATTGAGGAGATGTACCAAAAGTGACCATGAGAAGGGGCACAGCAGCGCTGCTGATGGATACAGCAAAGTATCAGGGAGAGAACATCCCGAATAAATACGAGTGAATCTTCTGCCAAAGCAGAGAAAACCTGATTGGAGTCCTGATCGGAGACAACACTCTCATAAGGCACATACAAACTCAATGAGAAAAAAAACGACTGCCCAGTTCCTTTGATATGGATCATACAGTCAGAATATTTGTAATAAAGATGTACTCAAAACTTATTACCTTTCCAATGCCTTGTTCTTGACCTAAATGTAATAGCAATTCATCCTTGGGGTGCATAGAATACATGAAAAAGTACAGTTTCCTTTTAAAACACCATTAGAATATTTTACTGTGTGTGGACATACACTCTTGTTACTCCTAAATGCTATTCTATTGAGTACAGTTTATATTCACCAGCAAAGCGAAATCTCTAGGGAAGCCAGAGAGGGAATGCAATTTCTAGTAATAACAGCTCACAACAGTGAATACTATCCACTTATCCCCACAATTTCCAGCTATTTTGGACTCCTTTCTGAATTAACCTTTCATATCAAAAGGAGCAATTCTAGAGCACACTAGAGACTCCGACACAATTTCATGCATAATTTATTCACTCAGTTCAACATTAAACGCAGAGTCCTTGACTTTGTCAAGGTGGATTCTGTTGGCAGACTTCACAAGCAGCAAAACAGGAGAAATGAGATCTGCAGCTCAACCTCTTCACCTATTCTGTCTGCTAACAGGAGGAAAAAAGAAGAAAGCAAACACTGACATGCTTCCACAATGCCCTGCAATCAGTAGAATCGGCTGCAAACACCGTGTTATTTTTGTGTTGCATTTTCAATTTTAAAATGGACAGATCAAAATAATGAATGTGAATAATTTCCTGATGGTTTGCATTCCCTCCAGACTCAATCCTGCATCCATTGTTCATCAAAAGTCCACTGGGAATTGAAGGAAGCTCTTTGTGCAGGATCAGGCTCTTGCTGGCAGCAGATCCATGGCAAGGCACATTATCCAGGCATGGCTCAACAGACTTCAGACTTAAGGGAAGATTTGTTGGGAAATGTTTTTAAACACTGGCCCAGGACATGTTGAATAGGTGGCTAATACCCATGGAAGACACCTGTGCCTGAGACTGAACCTGAAAAAAGGCTTCCCCTCAGTCCACATTTCAAAATACTACGTAAAATTCCTGAGGCCCTTGGGCACAGAGGGTTGTGTTGTGGTGGGGACCTCACCCAGCTCGGCAGGGTCTGTCCCTCATGTGTGGGGAAGGTGGAATTTTATCATGGTGCTCTCGGGTATCAAGTGAACCCTACCGTGTATTTAAGCTCTCTGGATCCTCTCTGATACTTAGCATCCCTTCACAGGTCAAAATCCCAGATGCTCTGTGCTGGCTGTGATCCGGGACAAGAGAGAGGGAAACAGGCCAACCCCACCAGTGGGGTGTGATAACACAAGGGAGCATCAAGAGGCTTCAGAGAGCCTGGTCCAGGTGCTGCCATGGACTGCTGTGCTGCCTTTGCACTGCTCTCTGCTCGCTCCCAGCCCTGATGAGACATGGATTTAGGTGAAAGAGTCACCCACAGGGGGGACATAATGGCCAAGGTGCACTGGCACAGATGTGTCGCATCCTTGTGGCAACTGCTGCAAGATCTGGCAGCTCCCTTGTAAAGGGCAGAAGCAGTTGTGGGGGCAGCACTGGACACATCCTGCAGGACCTGAGACTGGGATGCAACTCCTGGACAGACTAGTTTTACATCAGGAGGGAGAGATCCTCCTCATTCTGACAGTTTGGACGTGTTGAATTATAGCTTCATGCAGCAGAGAAGGAATTCCCTGACAGGTAGTTAATCTCTAGATCATACGACATTTTCCTGCTTTGAGAGGGCCAGGGCAGCAAGGCAAATCCTGCTTCCAGGAGTTGTATTACTGCAGAAATTTGAGGAGTAGCAGATAAGTAGAAATACTGCCCTGCTGCACTTGGCTTAGGAGCAAGATTCAGCCATCATCACCAAGCAAGAAAGCTGCATCAGACATTCCAAAGAGCAACTGGCGGGTGACCATCTGCCCTCTAGTTTCTACGAAGAGACAAGAATGACACCTAGGGCTTCAGACACTGTGGGCAACAAGGACAATCCTTGCCAGAGCTTGTTCCAGCTCTTCTAAACCTCACTGTGCTCTTCAACAAATGTTAGCCAGCTCTGCTGTAGACCAGCCTCCTAACAGACCATGAGGGACAGAAATGTTTTCCACTTCCTCTGCAAAGCTGAGCTGGGAGAGCCCTCCTGTGCCATCCCTCACCCACCTCCTGCCTGTGACTGCCTTGTCCTCGTGCCTTTCAGCTGCCCAGAGGCAGCAAAGGAAGACTGCTGAGTCTCCAGCCTACACTGGGCATCTGGGAGGGAAAAAGCAGCACACTGTCCACAGGCTGAGCCTCTTTCACATACCCAGGCATCCCATGCAGCTGCCACATTCCAGCTGGGCAAACCTCAAGAAGCCCAAAATGCAAATGCACCAGAGAGGCCACCAAATTCATTGCTTCAGCCTTTACAGCCATTGTGGATTAAATCTGTAGGACAATCCTGGTTGTCCTGATACTGATGACAAAACGCCTGCCACACTGAATAGCAAAAGTTCAGAGCCCAGTGCAGAATCCCAGCACAGAAAGGTGTCCCCATGCTGGGATCTCTTCTTCCAAACACGAGCATCTCTGTTCCCAACAGCTCCAAGAGGTATTTGAAGTTCTGAGCACCTGCAGAACTGGGGTCAGGATGTGCCTTCATGTTGCAATTGGAGGATATAAAATCAATTGCAGCATTCTGTTTTAAGGATTTAATTTTCATGTCTTTGCTCCCTTCTTTAATCTCTACACAGCATGTACTCTGCCTGCCTCTAGATATTTTAATTCAGTCACAGTAAGTCAGTTGCACAGAATGGGCACTAGAGAGCAACAGCAATTCAATTAATTTCACACTCACTGCGGGGAGCTGGGATTTTAAATGCTGCACATTGCAGGTGATCTGTAACATTTCGTTTTTTCGTATACTTGCAAAGCTCTTTGTTTCTTTCTTATCAAACTTGGAGGTCATGAAAACTAGAGGTCAGAAATCTCCTGGCCATTTCATTTTAGAAATAATATGGTACCTGCTAATGCAAATAAAGTTACAATCAAGCTCACACTGACACATCCTGATTGAAAATGAAATCAGATCAAATTGATTTGTATTAATAATAGAAAGGCTTTTTAATGAACCTGGTATGGGTACCACCTGTCTCATGCTGAACCTGCAGCAACGTCCTGGAGATCCATAAACTGGAATTAAATGTGAGCCGACAGCAATCATAAGGTTTCTCTTTCTTGGGACAAAGTCACCAGTCAGAATGAAACAAGTACAGCTCAGGCATTATTTGTCTGAGCTTATCACATTGCTCTGGAAGTGGGAAAGTGGGGTCTAATTCATCTAAGAGCTTGCTGTGGGGAAAAGTAGTGAGAGGTTTCGGCAGAATTACAAACTTCTCCAGGAGTTTCCCAGCTCTTGTGAACATTGGGAGCAAGCTGTCCTCAAAACCTGGCTCAGAAGGGTACAGATACACTCTTCCTGTTTGTTATATTTGGAATTAGGGATCTGAAACAAAGCCAACCCACGTTGAGTTAAACTGCCATTGAAGCCTATTGACCTACATTGAGAGCCTGTGATTCCTCTGATCAAAAAGCTGAAGGATTTTAGTAAAAAGGGAGGAAAACTGTCTTGTGTGGCAGAGCTACCCTATCATACAATGGAAATAAGAAATAATCTCAGTGCAAGAGTGTGTTCATACATTTGCAAGCAAACCAGAGCCACCATCCAGCATCATGTGGGCAGAAAATAGGACCTGCCTGAAACTCTTTAATGTGCTCTTCACAAGAACTCCCAAACTCCCTTTCCAGCTGACTTTACCTCTAAGGTGTCTGCCACTGGTCCCACTCGCATGCTTATCTTTTTGCCTTCTGAGGAATAATCAAATGCTTCCTGGCTGTTCACTCCGAGATACGGCGCTTCTGCACAGGCAAAGATTTTGCCATCCTCTGGCAACTCCTCTGCAATAGCAAGGATACTGTAACCTTTAAGCTTGCCAATTAATAAAATCTTCCTGGCTCTGATCATATGGACAAACATCCTAAAAATTTGGCCTGTGGAAAGACAAGAATAAAAATTTGAAAATAAAACCAAGAGAAAGACTATACTTTGTTCACAATGAAAATTAGATGTGCCTTTTAAGTGATCATTAAAAAAACCCTAATCTTAAAACACTCTCAGATAAGGGTTTAACAACAGAATCTGACAAAATTTAATCTAAAATGCAGCTAAAAGACAACAGAATAAAAGGACTGATTTTAAATGTAGAACCTTTATCATCAATGCTGCTATTGTTCAAGTGCTTGTTAAATAGTGCTTGAAATATTGCATATTTTAACATTCCCCCCATATGAAAATGGCTTTGAGATGGCTCCATATTCTTTCTGGAATCCAGCATAAAAAAAAAAATCACTACATTACCTTGCATTTGCTCTTAGAGTCATTATCCCTAGACAGCACCATCATTTAAGAAATTTATCATCAGTGGTGTCCTTCGAACAATGTATTAGTGTAATAGATTATAAGAGTACTTCACTGAGATGATATATTACTCCAAAGATGAGAACATCTGGGAAGAATGAATCTGGGAATAGATTTAGTGTAATAGGCTTTATAAGAGGATACAAGCCTGGGTATTGCTACTTGTAAAGGTGCAGTGCTTGGCCACAGCCACCTCCACCACAAAAAAGCACAAAAATCCCCATCAGACATCCCAAACCCAAACCAGAAGCATTTTTCCATCCCTTTCCCTTCCAGGAAGGGGTGATGATCTCTTTGCTGCTCACTGGGGGATGGGGCTGGCACTGTGAATTAAAGCACTCGTGTGTGGGCACGAGTGAGTGAATACAAGGGCATGGAAGGCAGGGTACAGGAAAACGCGTGCCAGAGGAAGATCAACACCCACAGGAAGCTCATCTCTTTCTTTATAAGTAATTTCCCACATTTTCTGAGTATTTCCACGGCATTCATCCTCCCCTTACTCAAGACAAGGTAGAGGATGATAACTTCAACTTCAGTGACAACCTTTACACCAATCTGATGCAATTTTACCCTCTTAGCTGAACAACTTGCCATTCAAAGAGCCAGAGGAACGTGTTTCCTGCAGCCTGACTCTGATTTCATCTCCTTCAGCATCCCCTGGGATGTGGTCAGGTGAAGTTTTTCTGGAGAAAAAAAAGACATTTCAATATTATGATAACAAACAAAATTTGAGCATCCAGCATAAAAAGCAGCAACCAAGAGGGAACTCCTGGAAAAGCTCCATCTGTGCATTACCATGAAAAAATTAGCTCAGAAGCATCACAAGTATCCTAAATTCCAGTCCTAAGAGAGCCTAGTTTGGCAATAAGCACATCTCAGTTCTGGCAGCCAGCCCAGCCATAGAGTCTTAGGAAGAAGGGGACATGGGACTAAAGGAAAGAATTCCCCACTGTTCAATCCCAAACCTTTCCCATTTTCAGCTGGTCCCAGACAGGTCTCTATCTATCTGCTGGTTTGGAGTGAATTATTCTAATTAGCCTTGCCAGGTTTTGTTCAGTTCTACAATTATTATTTTTGTTCCAGACAAAAATAAGGTTTCTTTGCAGAACAGGGGAAAAGATATAAAATCTAAATTTTTTTACAAGATAGGAAAAAAACTGGTTTTCCTCACAAAGTGCTCAGAAAAGCAGGGTGCCTCCAGATGCTATTTCACAGAAGTCAGGCCTGTGACAATGTCTCTGGATGAAGTGAGATGTTACCTATTACACAGAGAAGGCAATAGAGGACTGGGAGAAGTCCATAGCCTCCAGACAGGTTAGATTACCCTATCTGAAGAAAGTAACCACCAGAAATGGGTGGTGATCATTCTTCGGGCCAGAATTTAAAGCTATTTCAGTGGGTTTTTTTCCTCCAGCTCCCCCCCTCCACTCCTCAGTAAAATGAGAAAGAATTCATAACCCGTGTCAGCCACAGTCAGATAATCCAAGACTTAGAGAGTAGAACATTTCATATAACCTCTTTTCTGCCCCTCACAAATGCTTTAACAACTTTAATAAGATAATGTATAGCTATTATCCTACAGCAAGTGTAAGTCAAACAACTATCAGCTATTATTTCAGCAACAGAGCGAACGCTCAGCGTTCCCATAATCCACAGCCTGGAACAGTTTACACATTGTCAATTTTAGATAGAACTGGCTTTTTCCACATATCAAAATGTACACTGATAAATGGGAATTGTTTAGCAGACCCCACAAGGCTGGGTAATATACTGTAGCTCAAAAAAGAATAATGAGGGTATCAGTTGGACTTCTGAATTAATGATACCTTAAATTAGTTTAATTAATTAGTTTAGTTACCAGAGTAATTTAGTTAGCAGATTAATTAATGTTTGTTGAGTACTTGGAGATAAAAAAAAAGACACATATAAAGGCTGTTATTAGAGAGTGGATCCAGAGGCGCGGGTTTTCCTCACTATTTATCCCAGCACCAGCTGGATCCAGGGGCTCACTCTTCGAGCCTTCCAGCAAGCACAGTGTGGATGTTGGTGCTCCCCAGGATATGCTCCAGCTCAGACACCGCCATAGCCAACAATCAATTGGGAGAATATCTTCAAAAATTTAGAGTTAAAGCTTTTTGCTCTCACCCCTTCCCTCCAGGCTGTGGGCTCACACACACATCCATGCACATTTTGCTCCATGTTTGGATGCCCTTAAGTCTCATTCCACTTCCTGCCACCACCCCCCGCGTTTCTGGCATGTTCTGGACAGAAAATCTAACAACATATTCATCCAATCACAGACAAAAGTACAAGGTTAAAAGGAGACTGCACCTCTTGGAAGTTGCCATCGCATCCAGGTAAGGGTCCAGTCCAAGAGCAACATCAAGAGCTTTTTGTAAGTAATTCCTGAGCTGTTCAGGTACACGAGAGTCATTGAGGGCTATTTCTTTGGCTTTGAGAAGGTTCTCAGCAATGTGCCCAGACGGAGTTTCTGAAATGGAAATTAAAAGGAAGAATTATGATTTTGTAACTGCTCTATCAGTGGAAGTGGAGTTTAAAGCACGTAAATACAGGTGTGGGGTTTTTTTAATACAAATTACAGGGTTTTGAAGGGCTATGAAAACAATCATGAAAACCTTTTCAAAGAGAAAAAATCTTACATTTCTAATAGATTTTTTCTGTATGCATTCTCCCTTTTCCCCCTCAGAGCTGATCAAGAATAAGAATGCTTTAAACACATTAATTTTGTTTTTAAAGCTCCAAGACAAACATCAAACACCAAACAACTGCATACAAACCCTGCCCCTCCAGGTATGATTTTCCTTGGAGGAAACAGAATGCTTCCAAAACCGGTCTTGCCAACCCGGGCAGGAGATGCAGGCAGTGGGTGAAGCTTTGTGAAAAGGAGGATCTGTGTGTCAATGGGAGGCACAAGCGTCCCCAAGCTGTGTCTGTGCCAGGGAGGCCGCTGTGCACCACACAACAGGACTGTTTCAAAGGCTGTGGAAACATCTCCAGGCTCCAGATCACCTTGCCCTGGGGGCCAAAGCAATGCTGCCCGTGGTACCAAACCTGCCCCGAGATGCCAGAAAGCCCTTATGGCAGCAATCCACCATGGGTGACAGCGAGCCGTGGCCCCAGAGAGCGAGGCAAGGTTCAGAGAAACTCCGCCACTGCTCAAGGGTAAGAGCACGTGCTGGGTTATGAAAGCACCTGTGAGACACAGGCCAAGAGGCTGTGAGTGTAACTGGGGTGGAGCAGATTGCCCCTGGCAGGGTCTTATTGCCTGTGATAGAAAAGCTGCAGAGAACTATGTGGAGTGAGTGAAAAAAGGACATCTCTTTTACTTCTGTGGCTTTCCAGCACCTGAAGGGAGCCTACAAGAAGAATGAAGAGAGACCATTCACAAGGCATGTAGTGACAGGACTAGGGAGAATGGCTACAGACAGAAATAGGGAAGATTAAGATCAGCTATTAGGAAGAAATATTACTCTGAGAGGGTGATGAGAGCCTGGCACAGGTCGCCCAGAGAAGCTGTGGCTGCCCCTGGATCCCTGGAAGTGGCCAAGTCCCAGGGCTTGGAGCAACCTGGGATAGTGGAAGGTGTCCCTGCCCATGGCAGGGGGATGGAATGAGATGGGCTTCAAGACCTTGTCAAACCAACCCATTCAGTGATTCTGTGATATGATGCCATGATTTACATCTCATCCCAATCTCTAACCATCAGGGGCAGCTTTTACCTCTTCCAGAGTTTTACAAATAATTTCAATTACAGGAATAACCACCCTTTTCCCAAACCATGCTGGTTTGCTGACCCCAGCCCAGCTACACTTTGAGTGAAGAGGACACACACTCTTGCAGCATTTTCACCACCACATGAGGGAGTATCCCGGGGTTTCCACTGCACAGCTGGAGGGTGCTGGAGATTGGGATCTGCTCATCCTCCCTGCCAAGCGCTCCGAGGGTTTTTTTTGTTTGTTTTTTTTTTTAATTTAGGGATAAAAACACGTTTATAATCCATGTCGGCTTTTAGTAATCATCATGTTATGTTTCTGGATAAGTAACAGACAGAGATTGTCTGTCACACGAAGGGGAGGAAACGAGACTTAACTGCAGCTGTTTTGTAACCTGTGTTATAACGCCAAACGTGAGAGCCAAGAGGTGCTGCGGGGAGAGGGCGCAGGCAGGGCATACCAGGAGCAACCCTCCATCCAAGGTTACACAACCTTTGCAAGGAGTGCTGCATTTTTTGCAGCCTGGTGATGCTTTGGGCCAACAGCAGAGGTCAGAATTGCCCTCATTTATGCAAGCACCAGACAAGTCAGAGCAGAGCTCAGGGCTGGCTGCCTGGCCCAAGGCTCTGAGCCCTAAGGTGAGCTAAATTTTATGTAACTACTCTTTTTTAAGGTTATTCCAGGAAAATGTGCTTTACTTCAGTGCACAGTTTCACAGAATCCTAGAAAAATTGCTGGATTATATTAAGCACTAAATTAGATTTCCTGACTGTGTCCCTATGGCTCTATGTATGCACAGACATCTCTTTCCATTTCCCATCTAGTTGTGCATTATCATCAACGGGAGAAAGGAAAAGCAGCTCACTCAGAGGAAGAAAATGCTGAAAATAGCCCTACCATGAAAGAGCAGGAAAGGGCTGCTTTAAGTCTCCAGCAGCTTCATAAAGGAAGACAGGGTGGGAATTCTTAAAATGGACCATTCTTGCCAGCAGAAGGTTCCCAGCATCTTCCTGGGCTGTTGCTGGGAGCAGAGCCACCCTGTTTTACAACTAAGCTGAAAAATAAGTTGCAGTTTCCACTCTGTCTGAAATCAGGAACTTTTGATTCACACCAAAGTCAGGAGTCAGGATTGCAAGGTTGTACACGTGGGACATCAGTGTCCCCTAAGCAGACAGGCAGTGCAGTGCCATGGAAGGACCTGCAGCTCCAGAATCACAATTAAACTCTGCAGTTTGTGCTCAGGTGGCACTTTTTAGGTGGGGAAAAGAGGAGGACACTTTCCTGTTTGCAGGGGGCCACCCTGAAGGAGGCACAGAGACAAGAGGACAGTCTGGATTTGGCAAAAACAAAGCAAAGACATGAGACCAAAAAGACCAAATCTTTGGTTCCTGTTTTAGAGCTATCCTCATTTCACCTTCCAGATCTTCTAGATCTGTTTTGCAGCTCCAGCAATGCCTTCCAAAAGAGCCCCCCTTCCCAGCCAGGGCAGAGCAGTGAACCTGATCCACCTGAACACTTTGCTGCCAGACTTTTTGGTGCTCCTGTGCCAAGAATTTGGGCAGGAGCTGCTCAGTGCTAAATACTTGGAAATCCAATCTGCTAAAATCATCCCAAACAGTTCCAGCCATCATATTCACCAAGGCACCTTGGGCATTGGCAACAGCTCATCCCAACCCTCACCTCTTTGCCTTAGTGTGTAAATACATGTGCCAGCTCAGGGCATGTCATGGCCCATGTGGGGACAGGGGTGGGCGGGCAGTGTGGCCAAAACCCGAGTGAGTGGCCATCAAACATTGCAGGGGGTCCTGAGCGGAGCTCAGCCTGCTCAGCCTTAGCCTGAGCACCCACAGTGCCAGAGCCAGCAGTGATGGCCTGGGGACAGGTAGCAGCTTAGGGATGGAGTGGGAGCATGAGGAGAAAGAGTGGGAGGAAGCAGCCAGAGAGGGGATGCTGCTGCTCATGGCAGGAAACAGGGATCTAAACTCTGACTGAACTTCAGTGGAAAGCAAGGAAAATATACACTAGCCGATGCATTTTTCTACAGGTTCTACTGCTAGAAAATAAGTTGAAAAGCTGAATCCAGTGCTCCCTTAGGGAGAGAAATTATTTAGAAAACAAACATCACAATCTATCAGAAATTAGTCACAGCCAAAGCTCCCTTGACATTGCAAGCATCCACCACCCTACCATTCCTTTCTCCTGGGATTGTCCCACTCCCTCCACTCCAGGTTCCTGCAAACCCATCTCCTGTGCTTAGCCTCTCTCCTCTCCCTGACAAACCCACCCTCTGCTCCTTGCTGCCAAGCCACAGAGCCTGCAGGTCCCATCTCCGTGGGGAAGGTGGGGACCCAGGACTAGGGCATCACGCGGTGTCCCCTCCTGTCACACCACTCTCCTGGCGCTCCCCACCCCACACAGGGAGTTTACCTGAAGGGTTATGCATGTTCCTTCTTGTCCCCTGGCCTCAGAGGATGCTGTGGTGGGTTTGCTGCCTCTGCAGAGCAGGAGGTCGGTGCTTGGGTGCCGGTGAGGGGACAAAGTCTCCTCCCTCAATCACCAGGGCAGAGCCCAGCCCTGGGGAGAGGCTGCGTGGGGAGGATGCCCCCGGGCTGGGGCTGCACCCGCCTGTCCCACCCAAAACACAGGGAGCAGGTGAGATCCAACAGCATCTGACACGAAAAAAGCACAACAAAAGAGCCGACTTTCAGTGCCTTTGCTTTACATAAGAGTAAGTTCACATCCTGACCTTGGGAAGCTGCTGGCTCTCAAGGAAGTAACTGGGAGTTTCATAACCTTCTAGTTACATATCACAGACATGCCCTGGCTAAACCACCAGGTATGGGGCCAAAAATGTCCAAGGCCTCTAAACCCCAGATTATCTACAAGTGGTCCTTAGCCACAAGGTCACCACTGCCCCATACAGCCAAACATTGGAGTAACCCCAGCTCTGGGGGCCAGGTCTCTGCACGGGCTGGGGCAGGTACCAGTTGATCTGCACCCTAAGAAAGGGTCCCAGCAGTGGGAGCATCCAAGGTATTCAAAGCCTGAGGTGGCCTGCAGCAGGGTTGGGCAGAAAGGGCTGCTGAGGAACTAAAGCAAAGTCCTTAAGGAGCCTGAGGTGGGCTGGCCATCTGCTTTTCATTCAGATGAAAGGCAAACTGAAGGTAATGAGGAAATATGGACTACCCCGTAACCAGAACAGCATCCGTCACCTCTGGGATGTATCACCCTGGGCTCACTCACTCAAGGACTGACTCAATGTACCTGCAAAATGTGCAGAGAGAGCCCAGGGCTCGGCAGGGGAGGTGAACAGGCTGGGGGAGCTCACAAAGGGCTCCTGGCAGCCCCTCTGCAGGATGGAAGGTACAGAGACAGGCAGTCATTGGTCCTGGCAAGCAGCTGGACTGTGGAAAGTTAATTTGTCAACTTCTCAAATTTAACAGAAGATATTTCAGTGTCCCCAGGATAGAATAGGGAAGTATAAATGGAAAATAAGTAAACGCACACGATGAAAGAGTAAAAGAAAAGCAAATAAAAGAATTCTCAATGCTGACTGTACTGTTATTAATTAAAACAAATAAACAAGATGAAAAAAACAGACCTCCTGGCACATTTAAGATTATTCTATTTTATGATTTAGTAAACAAGAAACTGCATTAGAATTGCAGTTCTTGCAGAAAGCAATAAAAATTGTATTTAGATTGGGAGTTAAAATTTCAGACGAGTATTTGGTAAACAGGCTACAAGTTTTAGTGTGCCATCTAATCCACACGCACTAGCTTTAAGGTGACTTTGGGCAAGTTGTTCCACTTTTGGGACACTTTCTTCTACAAGATAGGTTAACAGCCTGTCCTCTTTAAAAAGCACCTTGCCATCTGGAGTTAAAGCCAGCAGTGAGGACTGGAGTCAGGAGTTAGACACTTCTTGGAGCAGGGCTACATGGATTTGGAGATTTTTCTTGCAGCTCTTTCTCAGTATTAATTTTGAGATAGATGAAGGTTCCAAAGTGAGTTTGGCTGCAATTAAACCTTCAAAGCAATGACACAGCTTTGTCCAATGGGTTCTTTAAGACCCATTTTTTCCTGCATCTGCTTTTACATCTGATTGTGGTTTTCTTGATCTTTGTTTCTGAACAAGGACAGTTTTCAGAAACATGGCTGAGAAGGTGGCAAAGACAGGTTTGTGCCTTCAGGCACTGCTGGTGAAATCAAAGGAATATCTTCCTGTGCTCAGCACACAGGATGAAGTATGCCAAGGGAATACTTCATGTGGCAACCTGAGCCTGGGGCCCTCCAAAAGCCCCAGCTGGAAGATCACATGGAAAAGCGAATTGTGCATACCCGAGTCACGTGGGGATCAAAACTCAGCTCATGCCCCAAACAGCCCTTCAGGAGACAAATCCTCTCTGATAATTTTTTTAAACCCATCATAAAAGCCAAAATATATATTATATATAGTTTTGTTCCTCAATTCAAGAGAATCCCAGGCATGAGAGCTCAAAAAAGGTTTAACCAGTTGGTATTGATCCTCATGCTTCTGCTCCTGTCTCACCCCATAAGAGCAGCTTAAAGCTGCAGCCAGATCAGAGGCTCTGTTCAGCAAAGGAGGTTCCTGAATGATGTGAAGAATCACAAAAACTGCCTTTCATAACTTCAAATTTGCTGTAGGGCATCATGTTGGAAGTCAATATATGCACTCCTATTGTACATCTTAAAGCATTATAAAACCAACTGATTACACAACCCCATCCTGGTAGTCGCACGTGTCTTCAAACATTCCTGCCACCCTTAACGTTCATCCCAGATTAGGTAATCTCAGTTTTGTAATTAGTCTCTCACATGGAGACGAGACCTCCCCTCCCAATGCCTGGTCACCCTGGAGCCTTTAAAAAGCACCTCAAAGGCACCCAGTGATGGGAGATCTCTGGATAGGGAGATCTCACCTTCCAGAAGCATGCTGGTGACAGAAGAGGCCTGTGCTGCAGCAGTCCCAGGAGCCACCATGCCCCAGGAGCCCCGGCAGACGGATTTCCAGCTGGTGCGAGTCAAGAGCACGTGGTGCCGCATCAAGAAAGGAGAAGCCCTTTCCAACGACAAGGACGAGATCACTCTCTCTGAGGCTAAAATGTGAGTATCGAAGGAGCCTGTGTTTCTCTGACCAGTCAAAATGAGCAGTCTTCTTGGTGGGATGGAAAAACCATCTTGGGCGCCACGGCAGCTTCAACCCGCAATGACGGAATGACAGAATAGTTCAGGCTGGAAGGGATCTTTGAAGGTCATCTAATCCAAACCCCTGCAATGGGCAGGGACACCTTCCACTAGACCAGGGTGCTCCAACCCCCATCCAACCTGACCTATGTGTACAAACCTGTGAACATGTCCTTGGGGAAACATTCAGTATGGCAGCACGGGCAGCTGCAGTGCTCCTTGACGCAGCTTGGCGTTACAGAGGGAATTTTATCAACAGCTTCCATTTTTGTAGATAGAAATTTTCTTTAAACTTCTGAAAAGCTTACACAGAGACATCTGTGTGCTGTACTTTTCTCTTTTTCTCCACTTCTGTGAAGCAGCAATCTGTGTGGCAAAATCTCATGCTCAGGCACGGGAGACAGATGGGTTTACTGAGGTGGTCGCAGACAAATGAAATGGGTAGGTGGGGAAAAAAAACTGTCACCGACAGGACCAAAACCCTTAACACATCCCTCAAACTGCAGAAGTCACCTAACGCTGCTTCAGACTGAGCAGAGACAAAAATTTCCCCCAGGGATACATACAGCTCTTTGCTGATAGTACATCTCTCCAGTTAATTATCTTTTAATTACAGCATATTCCTTTTCATGAGCACATGGAGCTCCATTCATGGTGCAGATCTTTTTTAATACAGCTCTATTCTGCATGTCAGAAGTTTTCCAGCCTTTGTCACACTCAGATTTTAATGGCACAAGTCTAACCCTTTTCTCAGCCAGGTCAGAGGGACCTTCACCAGCGGTGGCAGTGACCACGCATGAGCATCACCCAGGCAGAGCTGCAGCAGGTAGAGCAGGACTTTGGCAGACCCAAAAAGAGCCTGCTGGACCTCAGTCAATAGAAGGATGAACCCAGGACCCAGAAAAGTCCCCAGCTGACATATGCTCCCACAAGGGCACATTCAGCCCCAAATTCACTATGATTTACATGCAGCAGAAGGGTTGCAATGGGTTGTACCATCCAGCACCCAAAGCTGATTCCACCAAATAATACTCCAAACCATCCAGTCCCTTAGAAGGGTCACACACCAGAGATGAATGCACATGGAGTTAAGTACAGCTATAAGATGGTGCCCTAAAATGTACACAACAATGTTTTTTCTGATACCACATTTGAAAAGCCCAGAAGAAATTTTCTGGGAGGTGCAAATCCTCACTGGTTTTCTTTAACAGCTATGGAGCTGAAGTGCTTAGAGACTTTAAGAGTTTAAGACTTAGAGACAATTTGGTAAAGAAAGCAGAGAATCATCTATTTTGACCTCTAAGTGAATGGTCAGGCATGTGAAAAGAAATTAGGCATGTAGGGAAATCTGATTATCCAATGAATATCACAGAAACTCATTTTTTACTGAAATGCAGCTCAAGAACCAGTCTTATATAAAACACATTTTGCTATTCCCTTCTGCCTGTTTTTATTTCCTTTTTTTGATTCACAACTTGTTTTTTCCTTGGTTTGCCCATCCCACAGAGTGAAGGGGTTGTAGGGCTGTGTTTTTCACTGGTTTAAATAGGTAACTAATTTTGGCTTTTATTTACCCTTGAAAACTCCAGTGTGGAAAAGTTTCCCAACCCCCAAATCATTTTCTTTCCCTCTCCAGGAGTATTTCCTATTTCTATCACACCTATTTCGAGGTAGAGATCTCCTAGTTCAACTAAAGCATTGTAGAAACACTGGTCTGAATGGAGATGTGTGGCTGTGTATAGATAGACAGGAATAAATTAACTCCTACCACCCAGATACACCACCAGAGGATGCTTCTTCCATAAATATGGAAAATTTTGGCAACCTCTTCTCTTCCCCACTCCCTTTTTTGGAAGCTGAAATGATTGGGCTGGCTTACTCTTTATGGGTTTTCAACTTCTAGCATAAAAACATGTCGCAGCCCTTCTGGACAGTATCTTTTTAATGCTATGTAGGAATTCAGACGTTTAATTCTTCACTAAGACCTCAGAGAGCTTCTCCGTGAATAAAATTGCTGAGCCCTGGCACCCAGGGGGGTGTCCCACCCTCAGAGCCCCATGTTTCTGCAGTGCATGGCCAGGAGACCCCACATTCTCCACCTCCCAGCTACATCTTTAAACTAGTTCAGACACGCACAGGTCAAACTAGGAATATAGTGATTTCCAACCATTTTTTCTGATCCTTGCCAGAGGCGAGTGCATCTCCAAAGATGGGATTTCCTGGATAATTGAAGCTCCCATCTATTTTTGCTACAAAGTGGTGGAAACATACAACATTCTGGAACCCTCTAACACCACTCTGCTCTGGGGTCACATCACCGACCCCCAGCAAATAGAGCTCGCCACCGCCAGCAAGAGGAAACTGCGGCGCTTCATCGTCATAGACGAGGTCGTCGACGAACTTTACGGCTCCAAAGTCAGAGAATACTTCGAAGAGAACAACGTCCAGCACAAAATCCTCGCCCTGCCGACCACTGAAGAAACAAAGTCCATGGACTTGGTGCTGAACATCTTGCACGAGGTCCAGAACTTCAGCCTGGACCGGCGGACGGAGCCCATCATCGCCATCGGCGGGGGCGTGTGCCTGGACATCGTCGGCCTCGCCGCCTCGCTCTACAGGAGACGCACGCCCTACATTCGGGTCCCCACCACCCTCCTCTCCTACGTGGACGCCAGCGTGGGGGCGAAGAACGGGGTGAACTTTCTGCAGTGTAAGAACAAGCTCGGGGGCTACACCCCCCCCGTGGCGAGTTTCCTGGATAGGTCCTTCATCCAGAGCATCCCTCGGCGACACATCTCCAACGGCCTCGGGGAAATTTTAAAGGTACCAGCTTTCGCAATGGCAGTTTTCAAAACTGAAATCATACAATGATTTGGGTTGGAAGGGATCTTTGGAGGAGGTCACCAAATCCAATCTCCCTGCAATGAGAAGGGATACCTCTCACTAGGTCAGGTTTTTCAAAGCCCCATCCAACATGCACTTGAGTATTTATAGGAATGGGGAATCTACCAGTCCTCTGGAAAATTCATTCCAGGGTTTCACTACCCCCATTGTAAAAAATTTCTTCCTCACAACTAGCCTGAATCTATCTTCTTTCAGTTTAAACCACTATCCCTTGCTCTATCACAACAGGCCCTACTAAAAAGTCCGTCCTCATCTTTTTGCCCCTTTTAAGTACTGAAAAGTAAAATGTCCAGCAGCATCCATGGCATTGTATAAACAACTTAGAGGAATCAAGGTGGGCCATCAAGGGTGCATGGGGACTTATAACTCTCATTGAATATATATAAATATATACACACACACACATATATATATATGTATATTTACAGCTGCTAAATTTGTTTGAACATCCCTTACACTAAGTGTCCAGTGCTAACCCTGAGGAGGAAACTCCAAACTCACAGCCAGACACAGCAAAAACTCACAGGAGACACAGCAAAACCAGGGAAGAAAAGCCTCATCTTCCCATTGAGACTGATCCATAGCACTCTGTAATGAACTCCTGGCAGAGAATCTGAGGCTCATTATGATGGGGATTAATAATCTGCAAGATCATTTGCACCTACCTCAGTGGGTATGTCGAGTGTGGTCAATCAATCTCCTGCGAGGCAAACTCTGCTTCTAAAATTACCTGGAAAGTGCACAGTAAATGACTTTATGTCTGGAGAGCTTTAGAAACTTTTGATAAAGCAGAGTTCAAGCTATTAAAGTGTATTAGAGATGAGTTCATCAACAGCAATTTTCAGTGTTTGCACAGTGAGAAATCCCCAGGATACCTGGAGGTTTCTGGCAGGCACTGTGAAACCCTCAGGTCACCATTCCCCACTGCAGGGGTGAATAATGACTGAGTCAGAGAGAAAAAATATGTACTTCTAACAAGGAAATCACTTCTAAACCCTCATGTTCTCTCTACTGCAGTGTTTTCCCTCCTTCCATTGTCCAAAGAGCAACCCCAAGGATTAGCTGAGAGTTGTCCTGGGATTGGCCACCACCCAGTCCTGAGTTCCCTTCCAAGCACACAGATAACCAAAGCTCATTGCAAACCACCTGCTGGGCTATGGGAGCACATAGCAAAACCCCAGCATGGGCAGAAACTGCCCAGCAACAGGGGAACTTTCACACCACTGCATCCCATTATCTCTGCCCATTTTACCAGAGTCCCACTGGGCATTTCCACGCTGTCCTTTGCACACACCTTCACTCAGCACAGCTGACAACGTGTGACACCACCGAGTCACATTCCCTAGAGACCTGCTGAACACACCCCAAATACATTTGTGCTAACCAGGAACTGTGACTACAGAAACACCTTTTCAGGTTACAGAGGTACAACTTGTTCCATGCACCACATGTGCAGGTGTTTCTTTGCTAGTGTATAACACGCTATTGCAGTCCAATCTACTGAAACACTCAGGTTTCCAACAGCACAAACAAGGATCAGACAATTATCCTTAATTATCTCTTCTATTCTTTGTCCCAGATGGCCCTCATGAAACACAAAGGGCTGTTTGACCTGCTCAAGAACCATGGAAAATACCTGCTGGACACCAAATTCCAGTCCTACAATGGCTTTGCTGACCATGGGGATGCTGCACTGCAGACTACCAGGATTGCCATTGAAACCATGCTGGAAGAGCTGGCTCCCAACCTCTGGGAGGATGACCTGGACAGACTGGTTGATTTTGGCCACCTGATTAGCCCAGAGCTGGAAATGGTGAGTGACAGACTTTATATTGCAACATCCACTTTAAAGATAAAATTAAAAATTTCAATAGGTTGCATGAAAACCTAGTGAAAAGGAGTTGAGATAAACTCCTGATTTGCACATGCTACCCCAGATCACCCAGTACACTAGCCTGATATCGAAGGGACTCCTTCTTCTGCCCCATTTCCCCCACCTCTCCACCCATTTCCAATTCAGACCCCACTCCAGCTGTTGCTTCTTACTGAAGCTCAAAGACAACCAGATTCCAGTGAAGCCAATGAAAATCACCAACATGAACTGTCACAGCACAAAGGCATGGAGACCATAGCCCACATTGCTGGGGAGAAATTGCCATTGAGAAATGAGGGGGGACACCTACACCTTATCCAATATTCAGAGCTCATCCCTCCATCTCATGGTGCTCTATCAGTGATTTAGACGGGAGGAGAATGAGATCCTAGATCCCTATGGGAGATTTCAGCTGTGATTAATCATGTGCAAAACAGATCATCCTAGCAACCCAAAAATCACAAGATGCCAACATCCAGCAACCGCAGTGAGTCAAATGTCGATTTTTCAGGGACACTTTTAGAAATATACCCCACTTGTTTCCTATTTGCCACCCCAAACCTCTCCCGCCACCCACCTTTGCTGTGCTGCAGAGGGTTCTGCCGTCGCTGATGCACGGGGAAGCTGTCAACGTCGACATGGCATTCATGACGTACGTGGCCCACGCGCGCGGGCTCCTCGACGCTGAGGAGAAGGAGCAGATCCTGCAGTGCATGCGGGGCCTGGAGCTGCCCGTCTGGCACAGCGGCTGCAGCTGGGCCCTCATCCAGAGAGCCCTGCGGGAGCGCCTCAAGCACAGCGGGGGACAGACACGGATGCCCCTGCCCACCGGCCTCGGCGTGGCAGGTACCCCAGGGAGCCCCCCGAGGGGGCACTGGTGGGCAGGGACAGCCGGGGAAGTGTGCTCTTGTGGTTTGCAGTTGAGCATTTCTTGTGCTCTTTTTTACATCTCGGTAATCCCATCGAGAGACAGGATCCCTCCTGTGTACAAGCCCCCAGAACTCAGTTAAGGACTGAGGTCTAATTAATTGCATTGTGATTAAACAGTTCACCTTGCAAAGGTAAACGCAAGGGGAAAAGAGAAAAACAATTCCTCTGCTATACTTGAAAAGATTTGTTAAATAGTCCTTGGCAAAAGGAATTTAATTTTTTACTGTGCCTAGAACTAATACTTGTAAACTAAATAGTATCTATTCAGTATCAGGGATGAAATACTCATAAGATATAAAAATAGAAGCCATCCAACCCCTGACACAGAAGCAGTGCATGGGACCAGGTTGTGATCTCTGGCATCTGTTTCCTTCTCACACCATTTCCATGAAGCTCAGTCTCTACACACAAGACAAAAGGCTCTCGCAAACTGGAGTGACTCTGCCACAGTCAGTCAGTGTGAGCAGGCAGGAAAAGCTCCTCTGGATGTCCTGTTAACTACAACTCTTATTTTTCAGACATATTCAACGACACCAGTGAAGAGACCCTGGAAAGAGCATACGAGCTGTGGGTCAAGGACTGCAAGACGGTGCTGGAGGAAGAGCTGCAAGCCCAAGGTGACAGTCCTGCCCCAGGACTGAGCTGTTTGCCTCTGTAAAGTAGTGGGCAGAACTGAATTTTGAACAAGATAAATCCAGAAGCACCTGTGAAACTGCATTCACCCCAGAGCTGTTTGGAACAAGCAGAATATTGGCATCTGATATGATTTGCTTTTCTCAATTGCTTTGTTTGAAAGAGAATCTATTATTGCTGAAGAAGTGATTGCTCACAAGTGAAACCACTGAGTGCCTGTAGCGTAGTTCATAGCAAATAGTCTTCTTCCAGGGAAAGTGAGCAGGATTATTCACTTATTTAGTTAATCCAAGCTGGCAACTGCCATGGCCCTTGCCACTGGTATCCCACCATAGCTTGTGCTTGGACCCCTGACACAAGCAGGTGTAGCTGACTCAGACCATGGTATGGCACCATGCAGAATTTCTATGCTATATAAAACATTTCAAGTAGGGTATCACCTTCACAGGTCATTCTTTTCTTCTTGGTGGTGTTCTTGTTTTCTCTCATTCAAAAGAGCTAAACAAAGAAGCTCATCTGCCAGCCTTTGCACCCAGTGTGTAAAGGAGTGACAGACTGATTTAGAGGCACCATCACAAGTCACAGATCAGTAAATATTGCTGCTGTGGAGCACGTGGGGGCTGTCTCTTGGCAGTATGGCAGCCCTTTGTCTTGGGACTCTCAGATACTGAGGACATGCAGGCAAGTCTCCTCCTGCTGCCCAAATGTTTGTGGTGGATCCACTTTATAACCCCCGCAAGCCACTGGTGTGACAGACAGGGCACAATTTGCAGCACTGCTGCCTAAGAACAAAGCTGGGCTCCTGGCAATATTGCAGAACCCCCTGGCTGTCCCCACATCTGCCACAGGGCTCCTCGTCAGACCCTGGCTCCTTTCCCATCTCAGCCTTTTCTGGTTAGATAAGGACAGCTGGGGAAAACCAAGAGAAATTAGAGGAATTCAAGGAAGTTCATCACCTTCAAGCAGCCTCAGAGTCATATCTCAGGATCCTGGCAGACTCAGAGCAGATTATATAATGGATGCTCATGGTGAAAAACGTAAAAGTAATGCCATCCTTCTCCCTGGAGGTCCAATCAAAGGAATTGCTATCAACAAACAGCCTTTGAATTATTTACAACACTATTTGTTTTTTCCCCTGGTGTTTTTTTCCCACAACAGTTTGCGCTGATGTTCTGGCTTCTGTTTTGCTACAGTAATAAAAGCTACTAAAATTGAAAAACTTTTGAACTAATGATTGCATTGCTACCCACAGTGTGTGCCTGAGTACCTTTGCACATGCTTGACAGACAGACTGGAGAAGTGTGGCATAGAGCTGACATAATAAATCCCTTTTCCTCTTGAGCCTGGAGATGTGCTTAAAACTACACAGAAAGCTCTGCTCAGCCTGCCCCAGAGCAGTGCATCTCTCCAGTTTCAGAACAGGGTTTCACACAGATGGTACTGTCTTACCAAGGAGCTTCAGAGCACAACCTCAGAGCCACAACTAAATAGAAATAAACCCATAATTCCCAGGTTAAATAAGCCTGGGGCTGAGGGTATTGGTGAACTTGTCTCCTTTTTCCAGACCATCAAACACAGGCTCATTCAGTGGGTTTCTGACAGCAGCCTCTGTGTGGGGAGAGCATCATGCTTCTCTCAGGGATCCACCAGTACCACCAGCTTTGCTAGGACAGGGACAGTGCAACAGGAGAGCAGGTGAGGGCCCACGAGCATCTGAAGGAAAGAGTCAGAGGATGGACCAGGCTCTGCTCAGTGGTGCAGAAATCGATGCACAGAAAGTTCCACCTGAACTTGAGGAAGAACTTCTTTGTTATGCAGTGACTGTGCACTGGAACAGACTGTCCAGACAGGGTGTCAAGTCCCCCTCACTGGGGATATTTCAGAACTCTCTGGACACAATCCTGTGCTCTGGGATGACCCTGATTGAGCAGGGAGGTTGGACCAGATGACCCATTGTCTCTTCCAACCTGAAACATTCCATGACCCCAACTTTTTGAGAGCATGAGAGAGCCTCAAGGACAGCAGACTGAGGGGCAAAGGTGCTGAGAGCCATTTAATGTTGTGCTTACAGTGATCACCTGGGCACACTCACAAATGCTCCTCCTCCTCTCCAGCAGCTGTGTGGGCCATTTTTCACACCAGATAACCTAGAAATGAATGAAGCACAGGATTATCACCTGCCCAAGTCAGTGTCCTGCAGCACAGTGTCCTACTCCCATCTACCACAGTGGAGGAGGTACAATACAAACATCAGCTTGAGTTGCTTATTTTAAACATCCAGGGAGAGACTCTCAGGAGCCCAAAGGCATCTGGCACTCCATTCCAAGGAAAGCCAAGGTGCAGCTTAGCAGGGATGAGGTGAACTGAGCTAAAAAGTGTCAAAAAACCACACAAGCACATTAAAAGTTCAGCATCCAGGAGCGATGTGTCATTGGTGACAGTGACCTGGCTGCGGGTCACCTGCCAACCATTCCCCCATATTGGCTTTGCCTCTGCCTTCAGAAGCCCGTGGCTGGGTCTGTGACAACATATCCAAGGAGCTAAAGCACAATTAGGACTGAAAAGTGAACACATGATTATTATTATTTTTTACCCTCCCTTCTGCTGTGGGTGACAGAACACAATCAGCCCCTGACGTGCTTGGTTGCTTGGTAGCAGACAGGCACATTTTTAATTATATATTAAAATATGCTAAAGAACATAAAACGGCTGCGTGACTAATATGTGTGTATCAAGAAAGGCACATGACAGCAGAAAAATTGCTTCAGTGTCTGATAAAAAGTGCCTCTGCCAGGCTTGTCATCAAAGATCAAGGGAAAGGGGTGGAAAGTATTATTAATAAAACAGTGACTTTTTAAAATACCCCTCATTGTTTGAGGTACTTTTTTTTTAACGTCTAGCATGAATTCAATTCTTTTCCATTTATTCAGCTTAGATTTAGTCCCTGCTTTTTCAAACAGAACAATTGTACTAGACCTAAGATCTCTGCTTATTCTCTTATGATGCATTACTCCAAAGAGAAAAGCAGAAAGTCTCAGCTGGGTCCTTGCAGTGCAAGTTCTTCATGGATTTGTTTGAACAAAATTACTTCAGTAATTTCTTTTGCAACTTCCTGCTCTATAAACTGCTTTTCAACAAGGAAAAAAATAAGAGAAATACTAATAAAGTCCCAACCCAAACCAGTCTATGATTCTGTGGTTCTGAAATGCATAAAGGAGTATCTAAGCAGCAATCACTCATGCCCAGTGAACAGTAGCATTCAGCGAACTCAGTGTAAAATGAGACTCAGACCAAAGGTCTTGAAGACATGAAAAGATTTTGACTAAATCTATTTGAAGTGGCTAAAGAAACAGTGCTGAACACAAGAGCAGTGCTCTATTCCTCGTACAACACAGCACCTGCTCCCCTGCTCTGTGCCTGCCCGCCTGGAGCCGATACCTCTGGTGTGAATTACACGCTGCACTCAGAGAAAACAATCTGCAAATAGCGCCAGTAAATCACAGCTTGCCTTGGAGCAGGGTGGGTTTGCTGTGCCGTGCCGGGATGGAGCACAGGATCCCGGTGGGTCTGTGCTGGGAAGGACACAGCCCCACAAGAGTGTGCTGTTCCCCACTCTTTTAATTCCACTCTAACTCCTGCTGTTGTCACAGGCACACAGGAGAAAGCCAGAGGGAGCAGGGAGTCTGGAAAGGCACTGCTGAACAGCAAGAGAGCAGGCAAAACGTTTGAGCAGGACCGGAGCCCCCTGAGCCATGTGCCACATCCACCAAACCCTGCTTTGAGGCAGCATCTTCAATAGGTACATCAACCCCATGGCAACATTTATACATATATATATATATATATATATATGTATATGTGCACGAATATATATGTATAAGAACAATCAATATTTACATGCTTTGCACATAAATATTGCATATAAATATTTTTATGCCCTGGCCCTTCCTAGTGACCACAGCAACCTTCTCCTTGCACAGCACTAACACAAAGGGGTCTAGCACAGGAACCATCACTTACTTCCCTCTATGATAACAGAGCACAACTCCTGTTAAGAGCATCACTCCCAAAAACTGAGCTGGGAAAGGAGCAGTTTCAAGGAAGGGTGAACCTCAGGTCACAGGCAAAGACAAAGGTATTGCTCAGTGCACACACATTTGACTAGTGAGCCAGCATCCTGTCAAGCCTCATTGATTTTAATAACTCAGGAACACTTCTTCAAGCCATTCCCCTGCAATTTTAAACAAGTGCATTTCAAAGGGGCCGGAGCAACAGTGTGGGACAACTTCCAGTGCTGGGACCACCCCCAGACGTGAGAGCAAAAGGAGCAGCACTGCTGAACCCACGGAGGCAGAGCCATCCCCACCTCCCTCCCGGCATCAGGAGCTGCTGGGCTCCCAGGTCTCCTGGGAAGGAAAGCACAACGAGGTGACAGGGTGTCCTGCTGTGCCACCACACCACACAGCTGAGCCCTGCAGCACCCTCCAGCTCAGCCATGGGGCTTCCCAGCAAAACAGACCACACCTGGACTTTTAAAATCCACTTTCTTAACCTGCACTGAATTTTTCAGGCTTGTCCAACGCAACTGAAAAGGCTTCTAAGCAGAGCTGCCACCAACTCTTTACTGACACAGAGCTACTGCCTACAGCCAACATCCCCATGATGGGTGTTCTTCCTGCTCTTCCTGGGTTCTCCAACCCAGCCAAAACCTTGAGGTGCTGTCACACACAGCAAGAAATTCACTCGAAGCTGACCACAAAAAAAAAAAAAAAAAAAGACCACCAAAAGCAAAGTCAAAATACAAGAACTCAAACTTAAAATAGCAATTATATCCTAGGCTGCTAATAGATTTTCTAATGCAGTACTACTACATTCTAATACCATGCCTAATTTCTAAAGAAATTACATTACAAAACCTGCTGGAAACACTCATGAGCTTTTACTCAAGTATCTTCTACAAAGAGGGAGTGGTGCTGCTCAGCTGTAGTCCTAGTAGAGTCTGGCATTTTTTGTTGGGTTGGTTTTTAAATTGAGCTAGTAATTTCTAATCCAACTGAATTAGGTATTTTTTTACTCTAAAAGATATCAGACTTTCAAGACACTGGTCAAATTCAGTACTCCTGTTTATGCTCAGGGCTCAAGCCCCCTGAGACAACACTCAATAACTCCCAACACTGCTGCAGCAAGGTCCACAAGGAGCAGGAACTCAATGCTCTGAGCACAGGAAGCAAAAGGCTGTTAAGAACAAGACCAGAAGGGATGAGAGCAACAGAGACAGGGAGAAATAATGAAGATGGGAAGACACAACAAGACCACAGCTGGTACCTTACCAGCCGAAGCCAGGAGCAGCTGTTTGCATGTTGGTTGAGAGGAGGTTTGGGAGGAGTGAGCAGAGAGGGGATGCAGATCCTGCCATGCACAGGTCAGCTGGAGAAGGGGGCGAGGTGCTCCTGTGTAGGACTGCTGGGGACAGGTGACCTTGCAGGACTGACAGCAGGACAAAGGGGAGCATGTACCCCGAGGCTTCAGAGAGCCCATGACCTCACAGGGTACCTGATGAGCTGCAAGGGGCAGGGAGGGAGGCAAATGACAGCAGCCCATGGGAGGGGAGAAAGGCAAAGACATTTTTCCACATCCACCTGTTTCATTCCTTACTCTGGACCATAAGCTCTGAGTCTTTCCACTTTGGCATGTATTTACAAAGCCCAGGTGGGGTCTGGTCTGCAGCTTCATTCCCCTGTGTGATTGCCACGCAAACACAACTGGACAGCTCTGGTGGAACCAAGAATGCCAACCAACACCAGGTCAGGGACATGGACACATCCATGGCCAAGTCACAGACACAGAAGCACTGCAGGGACTTCAAATGCACAGGAAAACAAGATCCACTCACATGGAAAACGACTGACTTACACGGATGTATGTGAAAAACCAAATGCTTTAATCCATCTATCAAGAACAACAGTTCAAATTATTTCATTGGATACATTAATATTGATCCATAATTTACAGTGCTATGGACCATACACAAATTATTGCTGCAGTCAACAGCAGATGAATATCAACATTACAGTACCAAGCATCATAGCAAGAGGCAGTAATTAATGTCACTTTTTCAAGAAATATAGGTATTTATACTATTTATCAACATCAGCTTCCCCCCCAGTGCATTTTATGTCAAACAACATAAATGTAAGTGCATTATTTTGTGCTTTGTGCTTTCCTTATGTACCTTCTTTTTGCTTTTACAGGTTGTAAGAGTTAAATATTGCTTTATCGGCCAAAAGCAGTAAGGAAGAACTTCATGGTACTCTCCATGTCCCTGCCTGTTGCATGGCTTTGGCAAAGTGAGAATTGGTCGGCTCCCCATCCACCTGCTCAGGGAAGCCACCGCTGCCCAGCGTCACACACGTCACCGTCAGCAGACCGGGCAACAACTTCTGTCCATCTCACTCCACCTAGCCATGCCAAACCCTGCCTGTGACTACTGCTCTGTCCTCTGCCACCAGCCCCTGCAAAATATCACAGCCACACCCTCCACCATGCTCAAACGGGCAAAGGCACCTCCCATTAGCACCTGCTGGGGGGGGTCTATGTCTCCTACAGGTGTCCCCACTGCAGTGTCACCATTCCAAGGGTGGGCAGGCTCAGAGGAGGGCTGTAACCTAAGGAAACACGGGGAGAAGAGTGAGCAGGGCATGGCCAAGTTATGTGTTACCCCAGAAAACACAAGGTATAGGAGCACACAACACAGCTGCTGCAGACACAGAAACCTCTGCCAAGGAATCCAGCTCTTGATGGAATGGTTGGCCTTGAACCCTAACTCACCTCCACACTGCATGTAGCCAAAAATCAGAAGTCACAGCTGTCAGCGAGTACCAGTGGTTTCACATAAGCTTGAAAAATATTCATATACCACAGTCTAGACTTGAATTTCTGAATGCCCAGGGCAGGGACCAAACCAAAAGCCTCATTCAACACATTCAGTGGTTCTCAGTTACTACACTCCAGCATGCACACCCTGATTTGTTGTACCAATGCTGCAGAGCTGCCCCATTTTCTGGGGAAGGGCAACACAGCCCTGTGTTACAGCTCCAAGCAATTTCTACAGCCCTGATTTTCCTACCTGTCACCCCAGCCAAAGAGCAGCACCAGAAGCCTGTACCCCCATACTTGACTTGGAGTTATGGCACAGCTGCCTTACAGGGACTGGGAGCATTTCCTGCCCCAGGACCACAGCACATCCTGGAGCCTCCTGGGTCCTGCCTGGGCCAGAGCTTCTCTACCCTAGGAAAGACATATTCCCAAAAGCTGTCTGGGGTGAGGGGGAGAGGCATCATTACAACCCAACTCCAGCTCCTCCTTCAAAAACTATAAAAGCAAGAAAAAAAGCCACAACCCCGCGGCTGCATCAACGCTAACACATCGCTGGCGGCTCAAGCGGGAAGGGAGGGCTGGACACAGCCATGGGAAGAGTGACAGAACACAGACCCCGAGTTCCACAGCCCCGCCCAGCCCAGGCACACTGTGCTGGGAGCACGGGTGCCGGGCAGGGGACACCAGGAGCCCTTGCCCCCCAGGCCACAGCAGCAGTGCCAGGCAGGGGACACCAGGAGCCCTCCCCTGGGGAAATGTCTGGGAGAGGGCTCAGCGAGCTGCGCCGTGGGAACTCCCATCACTATCCCCGGCCACCCCGTCCTACCCAGTTCACATCTGGTTTCTGAACACCACCTGCTGAGCCCAAGGTTTCCTTGGAAAGCCGGACAAACTGGCACTCAGGTTACTCACCGTTGCACTCATCCTATGTAATTTCCAGTGTAGCACAAAGGAGAAAGGGAAGCTCTGGTTTTCTATCCGTAGGCACCATGCTACACCTCAACGCCCCATACACCACCACCCTAAAGCTCTGTCTACGCCACACTTCAGTCAGTGCTAGTCGAGGAAGACTACAACTAGAGTTTAAGGCACTTCATTCTGAACGAGCTACGCCTGCCAGTCAGCTGTAGGCTGCCGTGGAGAATTCCATTCCCTCTGTCTAGCTCGGAACACCTCCTGTCACCTCCGTGGGACACCTAGGCTGGATATAATACAAGGAAAACTACCGTTATTGCATAGGACTACACTTGAGTAGATAATGCACCGAACTACTTTTACAACATGGTTGCATGTTAAAAATTAATAACATTGTTATCAAGTAACAGTTATTTGCAGATACAGTAATTTACTCTTTTTTTTGGTTTTTTTTTTTTTTTTTTNACAATAATTTACTCTTTTTTTTTTTGTTTTTTTTTTTTTTTTTACTCTTATGTCAGCCCCAGTGCTGAAATAGAACACGAATTGCTCTAACGGGTATATTAACTACATAGTTATGTTTCCAAGCATATTACTACCTTTTTCTGTATCACTAAAAATAAATATGTAAGTTCAGTTTCTCTACAGAGTTGTTTTATTACCTAATCTAAGTTTTTACTCTACCTTAAATGCGTTTAAAAACATTTTCAAAGTGAGACTGTAATATACAAAATATTCTCAAAATCTCTCTTAAAACACAGAACCCTGCATAAAAGCTTCCTTTCAAGTGTTTACAAAGAATGCAGAAAACTTCCAATGAGTTTTAAAAATGTCAAAAAATCGCTGCAATATTAAGAGGCAAAAATCTTACAAATGAAATACAAATAAATTTAAAACAAAAAGTTGAGGATAACTAAAGAATCCATGCAAATCAAAAGAAACTGTACAATGCAATTAAAAAAAAAAAAAAGCCAATTAGATATGTACAACATAATGTGCCCAGCTGATAATATGCATAATTTTTTTTTGTCCAAAGAGTGTATCCCAACTTACAGTGCTCCTGCTTGGTTTGCCATTGGCAAAGCCATCCATGTGTGTCACAAAATAAAATAAAAATTTAAGAGGAAAAACTTGAACCATGATCAAAAGGAAAACCCAAATCAGCTCAGAGTAAAATTAAACAACACTCTGAGACACTCACATCTCCCTGCAGTTTCAGCAACAGCATTTTATATCACAATCAACACAATCAGGATGTCTTAACACTTGGGTTTAGTTTGTTTTCTGAGTAAAGTCGGGTGGGTACTTTCCCTAAACACTTGTCATGTAAGACCAACATTTGAAGGACACTGTATCTTTAAGGCAGCACTATTCAATTAATACAATTACAAATTGGACTTTTTTGTTTTTGTTGTTTCTTTACATTCTTAAACTTTACATTTTGTTTCCAAGTAAATTGGTTGCATTTACAATCCTACAATTGCCCCCTCCCCCCCGTAGAAACAGACTCTTCATCTGTAATTCTATTGCTTTGAGTAGATTTGACCAGTTCAAAGTTCTTGGCGAATCCAGTTCACAGATTCTGTACATATGCTGTACAATATTTTGGAGGCATTGGTAGTTTTAAAATAGAATATACAAGTTTCTTCACAAAAATTCTAAAAAAAATCCTATATATATAATATATACACACGCGCACACACACTGATGAAGCACAAGGGGGAAAAAAAAATCAAAAAATTCTACAAAAGGTAAATTATTTCATCTACTGATCAAGAACCAAAGCAGTTTATGAAAGGTGTGCCAACAGATGCTAACAAGCATGGTCAGTGTCCTCCATGCTCACGCTGCTCCGCCTGCTACTCGTCTTTGATGCCCCAGGAGACACGGAGGAGAGCAGTGGGTCAGTCACTCCCACAGGGGAGAGGGTATCGTCCATCAGGATATCTTCCAGTTTGGATCCCATTTTGGCAGGAACACCGTAAGTGCCAGCTGGTTCAGTCACGTTCCCCAGGTTGTCACTGAAGGTGATGGTGCCGTCAGTGAGGTCCAGGGTGGTGGTGCAGGACAGGTCTGTGTGGTGTGCCATCATGTCTTGGCTGCAGCTGTCCAGCACAGGCTCCTGTTTGATGACCCTGTTGACCATGTCAGGGGAGCAAAGGCCTGTAGATGGGACAAGGGACAGTCCGTGTGCCCGGGCTTGCATCTCAAGTTCCTGTGAAGGAGAATAAGGGGCAAATTAAAAGAAAATCTGGAGTAAAATCTGTCTTCTTATGCTCGTCTTGCAGCTTCCAGTTTCCTTCTTCTGTACACAGTTCTTCCCTTTCCCATAGTGACAAGTGCTTGTACCTTGCACACTCCAGCCCTGCAGATTTTCACCTCAACAGCAGAGTCTTGAAGAGGTGGGTGAACAATATCCCACACAGGCCCTTCACACTCCTCCTCAGCACCTACAACAGAGCCAAAACCCAGCACCCTGCAGCACAGACATGCTCCCCTCAGGCTTCTTCTCAAACCAATGCCAGGATAGGCAGGTTTGGAATCAGGTAGGGTGAGGAAAACATTTAAAAATAGGAAAAAAGAGAAAGAAATAGCAGAACCATGTGTTTAGTAATTTTTAAAAAGTCATATGTGAAAGCACAGCATGTCTATGTGATCCTTATCAAACCCTGCTGAGACTCTGAAGGGGACATTTCTCACTCTAAAAGTCTGGCAGAGCTGGAAGAGGTCAATCAAAACTGAGCAACAACACTATTCCTGTGCAGAAAAATCACAAGGAAGTCACAGGAAGGTTTCAGACTTCACACAGAGCCAGGATTCTTCAAATTTCCATGGAAAGTTTAAATCCCACCTTCACATTTAATCACACAGAAATGCCCTCTCACAAATACATCGGTAAAAGAGATGTTTTGCTTCTGCTTCTGCATTATATTAGGCAATCACAATCTCTGTTGCAATTGTGCTGTTTCTGGATATTCCTGTCACTGGGGCTGATTATTACCCTTTTCCATCATTTCCAGGCTAAAACAAACTCGTAATGGCACACTGCAAGATCAGAGGAGAAGGCGGAATGAGCAAGCACTTCTTCCATCAGCTAACATCCCAGAATCAGGAGTTCTTTATTCCATGCTTAATCAGAATCAACACAAAAAGGGATAATACGCACTTGAGGTTATTTGCTGCCAGACGTATTGACCATTATTCAAGGGTCTGGGTTTTATGGTATTTTGATTGAAGGAGCCAGAGCAGATGGGTAATACAAAGCAAGATGAAAGATGTTTAAAAAGTGATCTCACTTAGCTTTGAAACACCACAGCTTGATGCCACTCTGCAAAAGGCTTGTGTGTTTTTATCATCTCATTCTAGCAGCAGATTGCTCAACCAAGTACAAAACTGCGCTGAGGCTCAACTTGGCCTGTTCTATTTTAAAGCTGTTTACTTCCACACTTGACTCTCAGGTATTTGCAGCTTCATTATCTCCCTGAAGGATTAGCTGGGCTGTTGAGGGGTCTCCTGGCAGGCCGCAGCTGCATGCAGAGCTCAGCTGCTTGTGCTGCAGGGGAGCAGCAACACGAGGATATCTGGGATATCACTGTCTCCATGTTAGGTGCTCTTACACCCAATTCTGGTACACTTCTTTAATTACCCTTCTATGGAGAGGGCTGGCTATCCAGAAAAAAACCCGGTGTTGGCTTCAAGGTTAAGGTTTCCTATCCAGCTTGAGGTGAGGACAAAGGAATTAGAGAAATGGAGTTTTCATCCTTAAATTTCTGTGTAGCTCAGAACAGTGGGAACCTGGGTGAATCTAACAAGGCAACAACCCACAGAGAAAACATATTCATGCCACCTACTGCTTTTCAGTGCAGAGGAGAACTGTTGTACAGTCCTACAGACTTCAAGCAGCAGGGAAGAATCCCAAACAGCTGAACTTTATTTCATGACTATCAACAACTACATGATGCATGAAGTCCCAATGCCTTAGGCCTGGCAAACAGAAGAATCTATTACCATATGAATCTTTTTGATGGTATGGTTTGGAACTAGCACTGGCCATGGTAGAACAAGAACAGACCACTCATAAGTGCTTTTACTAGAGTGTTAGGATTCTATTTTTTTTTTCTTTTAACTAAGATATCTTTGGCTTTTTCTGGAAAAATCTCTGCAGGCATCTCAGCATTGCCCGCCGCTAATTTAAACGCTGGTTCCCTCTAACCCGCACCCCACAAGTCACTACTATTTGCAATCACACGCTGCAACACCGAGAGCATTTGCAGCTCATTTCTCAGCTCAAACCTGTATTCTGAGCAGCAGGTGCCTGTTGGCATGTTCCAGCTTCTTCTGCCTGTTCTCCAGCTCCTTGGTGCGCTGCTGTTCCCTCTGCAGCTTGCGGATGTAATCCACCGACGCCTTCAGAATCGTTCCCTTGTTCCAGCGCATGTCCCTTCGGAACAAAAGGACAAGGTAAGGCTCTGTTTCACAGCCGTTCCCTTCATACCTGTACCTGTGACTGCCCCTATCCAGACATAACGCCCAGCTGCTATTTGTTCCAAGTCTGTGGATACAGAAGGCGTTTGCAGTGCACTAGAGGGGGCTGGAGGACAGCCCTTGGGAAGCACGATGGCTTCAGAGAGAGAGAGAGAGAGGGGCTGCTGCATCACCATCCCCTCACATCATCTTACTTTCTCTAAATAGGCAAAAAACATCTTACTGCAGACTGTCAGCGCAAAGATCCACCTGTCCTGTAGGCTGGTACTGAGACATATTGTCTCACTGGCCTTGGAGGAGGCTGCAGAGCCTCTCTGCAGAGTAGCTGTGAAGTTGTTCCTCAAGTAAGTGCCTCAAAATACTGGAAAATCTCCCCAAAATCATCACAGGGCATTGATTCAGATTTAAGTGGACCTTCAAACTCCAGAGCAAGGAAGGTTCCTTGCTACTGAATCAGCACTGGGAAAGTATAAATACAAGCTAAAAGCAGTAAAATCGTTGTAGAATTCTCATAAAGAACATCTGGGAAATTACAACAAACACTGACAAATTATCAGTGAACAAGCACATAGCTACACTTGTTATTTTCCTTCTTTTTTCCCTTGGAGGAAAGGGGAATGTGATGGCTTCCCAGACAAACTGCCCTCCGTTTTCACTGAAACAGGGACCAGTTCTGTCTTGTCAAGCTGTAACATCTAATTAATTAAAAGAATAATGTAGCAAGACATGCAACCATCTAAGCAGCCAGAGCAGCATAAGGTTTCCCATCCTCACAACTCTGCCTCTGGTAAGGCAGTCATTCCTCAGCTAGAGCTAGGCACCAAGCCCAGCTTTGAGACAAAAATCACAGAATTAATACAGACACAAGCAGGTTCCAAAAGGGGAAAATATAATGGAACGTTTCAAGCATTCCTACCATCACAGAGTGCTAAGAGAAAGAAGAAAACACAGGAATTCAGGGGTTTTTATAAGTTCTTGTTCTCCCCTAGGATTATTTTATCTCCTCCCTCCCACAGCCTCCCTGGGCATGTTGTACTTACGGGTCATTTGACTTGGGTATCAAGGTGCCCAGTTCTTTTATACGATCATTAATATTAAATCTTCTTCTTCGTTCAACTTTAGGAAAAACACAACGAATGTTACAAGTAATATTCACACTAAATTACAACTTATCAAGTGTTTCATCAAAGATTTCTATAAGCACCTTTGAAATGTTTGCTTGAAGCTTAAAATCCAATGATAATTTATTTTGCTCTACTACACATGGACACACTAAGAAGTTCTGTCTATACTGTAAATTTTGGGACTGCTGAAGTCATGGAATTTAACTGAAACTAAAAATCAAGATGACTGAGAAGCAAACATTTTCCTAGGGAGAAGCATCACAGATTCAGAGATAAATATTTAGATGCTCAAGGAAATTTCAAGACAGAAAAAGGAACAAAAGGCACGGTCTCTTTTTTCAAGTAGTCTTCCATGTGCAACACTTTGAGGATCCAAAAGTCAAATTTAAATACCAATTTTCCTGCATTGCCTTTTCATGCTATGAAAAAGGCTTCTGAGTGGCTCAAGGCATGAAACAGTTCCTTTTTTTCTACTACTATAAAGCATAAAAAGATAAATTATGGATCCTTTAAGTCGAAAGATGCTCATTATTTTAAAATGCTTTTTTCCCCAACTTGGAAATATGAGCTCCTTTCAAAAACGAAATTTATAGAATTGCCATACTGAGGACCCACATTGTTGTTTAAAGTCACAAATTGACCACAACTCTAATATAAAAGAAAAAAATAAAATTAAAAAATTAAAATTGTGCAAGGTGGATTTGTTAAAAGCAATTGGGTCACATATTGCACCCAGCTATTCCACTGACAACAACCATTCATTCACTTGGTTTATTGAAAATAAATAAAACTAGAGTTAAAATACAATAGTAGATTTAAGGACACATTTCACAAGAATTTGAGATATTTGATCTATGGGCTTAACACAATGATCTAGTGCTTTATACTACATACAGTACCCCATCCAGATCTAAAGCATCAGTATTTGAACATTTAATGCCCAAAATCACTCCAAGAACGGGTGCAAAATGTGAGGAACCAAAACTTACTCAAGTTGTGATTGTCTTTCTTTTGCCTCTCCTTAGCCAACGCTCTCGCTTCCGACTCTGTAGGAAAAATACATGCTGTGCATGTGAATGAAGTAATTAGAATTAAAATAATTCAATCATAACATTCCAGCCTGTGAAATATCTGCACAGGAAGCCTGATGGATATTTTTCACACCAATCACTATCCCCATTCCAAGGAGCAAGAAGGGCTTGTGGATGCCAAAACACAACGCTGGGACTGAGCTTCACCTCTGCACCTGTGGAGCATCTCTTCCCACACTTCCCAGAGTGACTCCCGTGATGGGA
>WAAG01074564.1:0-11099 GCA_013390105.1 Tichodroma muraria
AGGGATGGGGACTCCAGCACTGTCCTGGGCAGATGTGTCAGTGCCTGACCACCCTTTNGCCCAGAACTGGACACAGGATTTGAGATTTGGCCTCACCAGACAGATTAGAACAAAACTCACACACTCTAGTCTCAGTGCCCTGACAGCTCCAGGATCATTTTCCTGTGCCACAGCTGCCCATAGCTGGCTGTGTCCCTCTGCACTCCTGCTCCTGCCACCCACCTCCAGCATGGTGCTCTCAGAGCCAACCCAGCACCTCCAGCCCTCCCGTTTTCCCTGTTGGGTCCTTTAGCTCAGAGCTTACACTGACCCCACTACACTCATTCCTGTGGCAAACTCTGCAGGGACTCCCTGGTTTCTCTGTGCCCTACCTGGGCCTTCCTGACAGGCTCTGGGGGCCAGGGAAGTGCAATCTCCTTCCCACTTGTTCAGGATATGGATGCTGTCATCCCACAGACAGCATGACATGGGAATGAGGGAACAGCAGTCAAAGCTGCAGGAGGGATGTGGTCAGGGATCAGTTGGCCCTGTGGAGTCCTCCAGGGCTTGGCATGGTGCCAGAGCTCCATGTTCCCAGCAGAGCACAGTGTAAGGCTATAGCCAAAGGACCGTGGCAGGAGGGGACTGTGCCTGGAGTGACAGGCTGAGGTGCTGTTAACTGCAGCAAGGCTTCATTGTGTGCTTCTGCTCTTTCACCATAATTTCACAATCAGTTCAAATCATCCCCCTCCTTGATGTCCCTTCCCAGGTCCCACGCAGGGGTGGGTAGCAGCAGGAACAGGGCAATTATTTGGGCAAACCAGTCTGGGGTGGATTATGGTTTTCCAAGCAGATCGGCCAGCCAGCTCCCACGCTCTGAGCTGTGCTTCCCTTTGCTGCAGAGGAGTGGGATTCAGCACCTGGAGAGGGATTTGTGTGGTAGATGAAGCCAGCTGGGGCTAGGGAAGTCTCTGGCCTTCAGGTATCTGTCACAGAGTCCTGGAATACAGCTGGACTCAAACTGTGGGGGACGGTGTGCTCAGGCTGTACCAGGGGCTCCCGGCTCTCCCTTCCCTGCTCCGACATGCCCCACATACTTTGGATTCTTGGGCACATCTGGCTCAGGCAGTGATGCAGTCTGGTGGGTTTGGGTGCAGAGAATTGTTTGAGGATAGATCTGAAGCTTTTCTACATCCTGGATGAGGTGGGATTGACGCAGGTGATGTTTCATGCAGCTCCCAAAGTGACCCGGTTTTCTTCCTGGCTGAAGAGCTGCTGGCCTGGAGCAGTGTGTGCAGCTGCAGGACGAGTCAGGGCTGCTCTGGACATGTGTCATCACCCCCATCTCCTCCTGCAAGATGGGAATGTCTGTAATTACCCAGATCCAGGAGGGAGCAGCACAGATCCACAGTCTTCCCTACTTTAGAGGAGGTTTGGATATGACCCATGGCTCCACCCCTTTCCTTCTTCTTTCCCTGGATGTCACAAGGACTTGCTGTCCCTTCAAGCAGGCTGTGCACACAGGACATGGGACTCTGGTGACAGACACTAGCCAGTTGATGCCATCTCCAGGTCATAGCTGTCAGGAAGTCCAAGTCTGCACTTCTTGGAGAGCAGTGGCACATTTCAAACAAAGCTATCAGGACACTCCTCAACTTTGTAAAGACATTCTTTCCATGCTGGATTTCATTCCAAAATATCTGCAGGGCATGTGGCAGCCTTTCGAGGGGATCAGGGATCCCTTCTGGAGTCCTTGCCAGGAAAAGTAGCAGCTCTCCATGTCTCAAGGGGCATGAGGACACATCCAACTGCCAGCACACCCCTCTGCAGCCTCAAATCACAGCTCTGCTGTGCTCTCGATCATAGTGCAGCCAGGAAATCACGGATCTTCTGGATTTAGATCTAGTGTGATCTCAGTTGCCAAATTAAAACCTGAGAAGGTGTTCCTGGGCAGGTCAGTGCTTTCCCCGAAGGCTATGGGACATCCAGCCTAGACTTGCAGTTCCAGCTGCCCCTTCTTCCCACAACGGGCTGAGCATATCCCAGCTTGGGGTCTACCCAAACCCAGAGTCACTGTCACAATCAATCCCATTCTTGATTTGAATCAGTCCTTTGGCTGAGCCACTCAGGGCAGTAGGAAACCCACATGGAGGTCACTGCTGCGGGTAATGAGCCTGAAGGCAAATGACTTGAGGGTGCTGGAGATGGTACCAGATATGTCCAGGTAGGCAGGAAGGCCAAGTGTCCCCTCACACATCCACACCAGAAAGCCCAGCCCTGGTGGTCCCACTACATCTCCCACCACCAGCCCGTCATTTGCTTTGTGCAGGGAAGCAGTTGGGAATGGGTGAGCAGTGGGCACTGCAGATTTCTTCATGGACTTGGACTCTCCCTATACAGAAATAAAGGAGCTGCTCAGGCCAGATAAGGCTGGGACCCGGGATAACGCTGCCCGTGAAGGCATGGCCACCCCACCACTGTGCTGTGCCAGCTCCCGTGAGGGATGGAGCATCACTGTGGGCATGGCCTGGAATTCAGCGTTTTGCCATGTTTCCTGCTGGAAACCAAATCCTCCTCTCCCGAGGGCATCCACGTCACTGCCTGGGCAGAGGGTGAGGGCACGGCAGCAGTGCAGCGTTTAAGGGCCATCATGTTCTTTGCAGGCATCATCACCTCACAGGTAACCAATTAACTCAGCCTGTACAACATCAGCATCTTCATCACCTGAGGTTCATTATCACTTTTATGGCCCTGTAAAACCAGGCACGTAAACAGTGCGGCTTAGGGGAGCTCTTGTGTTCTGATGTTTCAAAACAGCCCCCTCGGGGCTCCTGGACACCCACTGGGCTGACCCGCGCCTGGCAGACGTGCACTTGGGGGGATAAAGTTTATTCTTCAGGTTACTTGTCGTGCTCTCAGGAATACAGATCTGGGCAGCCCGGAGGAAACGACACGCCTCATCCTCGTCTCCCGCATCCCCTCCCCTCACGGCCCCTGCAGCCGCCATGACGGACGCCAACTCCTGGCAGTCGCCGCAGCGGGATTCCTCATTGGACAGCAGCGCTGCCAATCAAGTGATGGGGCGTGGTCAGCACAACCCCCAATAAATTGCCTAGAAGGGCCCCGCCCCCTCGGGTCGCCTGGCAACGGGAGGCGCTGACGGCAGGACCGGGATCGGGACCGGGACCGGGATCGGGACCGGGATCGGGACTGGGACCGGGATCGGGACCGCGACCGGGATCGGGACCGGGACCGGGATCGGGACCGGGATCAGGATCAGGATCAGGATCAGGGTCGGGACCGGGACCGGGACCGGGACCGGGATCCGGATCGGGACCGGGATCAGGACCGGGATTGAGTGCGCTGCAGAGGGTCAGGGATCCCCCGCCTGGGACCGGCACCCCCCAGTAACCGACTCCTGAGACGCCCCGTCCCACCCCCCGGATGCCCCCGAGCCGCTGGTCCCACCGACCCCCCGGTNGCCCGCCCCTCACACGGGGGTCCTCCCCACCGGGAGTCACCCCCGACCTCTGACTGTTCCCCAGTCCCTGGGTCCTCCTGCTGTCCCAAACCCACACCGAGGAGACCCTTCACTCCCTGTCGGCCCCTCCGCTACAGCTGTCCTCATCCCCTCCCTCTCTCCTCCTCTTGCCCCTGTCCCTGCCAGTCCTGCCAGATCCCCTCTCCCACCTCCTCCCTCTGCAAGGACAGACCTGGAAGGGTAGAGTTTTCCCACAGAGGTTTCTCACTGGGAACCCTACCCTTCCCTCCGGGGTAGCCCCAGGGCTCTCCAAGTCCCTCTCCACACCCCTCTGGGGACTGCAGAGCTGCAGCTTGTGCTGCTCTACCTCAGCTCCTACTGAGAGCCTGTTGGGAGCTTTTTTTCCACCACCCTTCAAAACCAGGAATCCATCACCCCCTTCTCATGGGTGTTTGACAACTGCTCTGGGACAGAAGCAACCCCAAAACCGCATATCCTGACCCCCTGGACAGACTCAGAGAAAACTCTGGGGTAATCTCAGGCTCTCACGTTTTCCCAAATTACATTGTTTCTCTAATGCTGTCACCCTGTTTTCCTTTTAGAGAGAAAATCCAAGAAGGGGGATTATGTGACAACAGCAGCACAGAGACCTTGATTTTCTTCCAGAGTCTCACCTTGTGTAAGAGCTGCTGTGTCCTTTCTAGACCTCAAACCACCCAGGCCACTGGTGTTTAACTGAATCCGTGGCAACAGGAGATCCAGCTGCATTCCAAGCATCCTGAAGGCCATGGCAATTCCAAGGAAGGCAGGGATCCCATTAAGTGTCATGAAGGTGTTAGATCCACGCCAGTTAAAGCCTGATAGCACGGAGACAGAAAGAATCCTAACTGTCTTGGATGAGACCATTGTCAAACTGGAGATCACCAGGTTGATCCTACGGATTACTGGCTCCCTGGAGAGGTATGCTAGGATGCTGGGACCTGAGATCACAAGCAGCCTTTTGAAGCTTCAGAAGCTTTCAATGAAAATACAGCACCTGCTCGCCAGCCCTGGAGATGAGAAGAGCATGAGAGCTGTTGAGCAATGCCTGAAATGTTCCCTGAGAAACATCCTGAGGCTCTTCCTGGCCAACCCCTTGCTTTACCATGGACTGAAATATGAAGTTCGGGTGAGAGAGTCACCAGCTGATGTGTTTATCAAAGCCTTTATGGAGTTCCGGGATTTCATACTCGAGAGGCTCCTGACCAGTCCTGATGAAGAGAAGGAAAAGATTCAATTCATGGAAGATATTTCCCTCCGTATTGAGAAAAACATGGAAACGATCTCAGCTCTACAGGAAGAGCTGGCAGCAGTCATCCAGACTCGAGATGAGGAGGTATGATCTTGTGGGAATGTGTTTTCCAACCAAGTGTTACTGGAGCAAAACTTTGGTAGCTATAAACCGATCCCTTTATTGCAGCTCCTAAAGAGCAAGTTCCAGAAATCCTTTCTAAACTAGATCCAAAACTTAAAAATAATATTTTTATTGTAAAATACAATGAAAAATGCTTATTTCATGCTTGATATTTTTTTTTTTTTAAACTCGAATTTGGCATGTTTTGAGCCTGTTGTCACCAGCCAGCTTAACATAAGTCCCTGAGTTCCAGAGGAGTGGCAGGACAGGCACAAACTGCTGTGGTGGTATCCTGGCAGGGTGACAGCGCCAGCTGCTTCATTCCCTGCTGCTGAAAGAATGAAAAATCATTACAGGGAGAGATTGCTCTGATTAAAATCCATTTTTAATATCTGCTCTGTCTTCACTCTTGCTTAAAACCAACATTTCTGTGACTCCCGACTTGAACAGCTGCCTAGGAGCATTTGTGATTATCAGTGATTATACAAATTACATGAATCTTTAATTTTATCTGCAGCTGAGGTGCAGGTAATTGACTGGGCACTTCCCAGGCACTTTCCCAGCCTGTGTGCCAAGCCCAGAGCTCCTGACAATCCTTTGTTTTCTACCTGTGCTTCTCTTTCTCCTCCCTGCAAGAGGGGGGTGGCTGAGAAGGTTTTGCCCTGCACTCACTGCTGGCAGAGCCAAGTATCTGCTCTCCCCTTTCCCTCTGCTCCTTGGAGTTCTGGGAATCGAGATTTTTATGTGCAATTTGGCAGCTTGTCCAGGGCATGGTGAATAAATTTGTTCCACTGATCCCAGCTGGGGATTTCCCTCTCTGAGCTGTCCCCCACACTGTCACTCGGAGCCTGATCCAGCCCTTGAGGGAGCCATGGGGCTGCCCCTCAGATGGCAGTGCCAGTGGGGCTTGGGACGGCTTGTTCACTCTGTGCCTTTCCTAACAGGCTCCCAGAGGAGCCAGGGGAAGGTTTCCAAAGCTCCTGTGTAAATCTAACTCTTCCCTCAGCCAGCAGCAGCAGGTCCTTGGTGCTACCTGAGCTAGCCCCTGAGAGTCCCTTCTTGGATCTCTTCTACCTCTGCAATGTTTTTTCTTCTCCTGCCCATCTTATGCCCCAGGGGCATTTCCCAAAGGTATTCCTCTTGTTGTCCGGTCTAGGTTAACATGAAGGACAAAATGATCAAAAACCTCAAAACCAGCATGGAAGATCTGGCAAAGGGCTGCAGGGCAGAGATCCAGCAGATCATGAGGGAAGGGGAAAAGCAGCAAAAAGAGGATGAGAAAGCCTCCCAGGATAGGTGTGCCAGGCTGGAGCAGGACATTCAGTGCCTGGGAGCACAGTTCAGCGCACTGGTGCTGGAGCATCGAGCCTCAGAGCTGGTTCTCAGGAAGGTAAGGGGGAGGAAAGGAGACTTAAGCCTGTTTGCAGAGCTGTCAGCTCTGGCTGCTGCCTGCTGCAAGGAGTTCCTTGGTCTCTGTTTGCTCCTGGCAGGATGCACATGGTGTTTGTCAGAGCACACCCGCCCTGTCCTCATGCTCTGCTGATTGCAGTGGAAAGCAGCCCTGCAGCGACAGCAGGGACAGAGCCTGTCACAGGTCCTGCTCCTGCCGGCTGCCTCAGCTCTGGGAACACCTTCACACTGCACTGTGACACTGGGCAGAGCTCAGGGCAGCAAGGCTGGAGCAGGACAGGTGTGGGATAGTGAGAAACCAGGGATCTACTGTAGGGGGAGCAGAGCAAACAATACTGGCTTGGAAGAAGACATCTTTTAGAGCTGATTTAGTGTTCCAGGTGGAACGGGGCTGCTGCTGAGGGCTCAGCAGGTCCTGCTCTGCCCGGCTTGGCAGGACAGACAAGCCAAGAAGTCAGGCTGGGCTGAATGAAGGGGAAATGTGATTTTGTAGAATCATCCCAGAATGGTTTGGGTGGGAAGGGACCTTCAAGTCCATCCAGTGCCACCCCCTGCCATGGGCAGGGACACCGTCCACTAGCCCAGGGTGCTCCAAACCTGGCCTTGGACACTTCCAGGGATCCAGGGGCAGCCACAGCTGCTCTGGGCACCCTGTGCCAGGGCCTCCCCACCCTCCCAGGGAACAATTCCTTCCCAGCATCCCATCTAACCCTGCCCTGTGGCAGTGGGAAGCCATTCTCTGTGTCCTGTCCCTCCATCCCTTGCCCCGAGCCCCTCCCCAGCTCTCCTGGAGCCCCTTTAGACCCTGGCAGGGGCTCTGAGGTGTCCCTGGAGCCTTCTCTTCTCCAGGGGAATCCCCCCCAGCTCTCCCAGCCTGGCTCCAGAGCAGAGGGGCTTCAGCCCTGTGGCCTCCTCTGGACTCTCTCCAGCAGCTCCAGGTCCCTCCTGTGCTGGGTCCCAGGGCTGGGGCAGCTCTGCAGGTGGGGCAGAGGGGCAGAATCCCCCCTTCCCCTGCTGCCCATGCAGGGGGCTCAGCCCTGGGCACGGGGGGTTCAGGCTTGGGCAGGTCCAGCCCTCACCCACCAGCACCCCAAAGTTCTTGTCCTACAGGAGGAGGAACGGGACCAGCAGGCAGACTCAGGCCCCTGTAGCAACAGCTCTGCCCTGAGCAGAACACACTGGTGACACAGAGAATCGAGAACTGGAAAAAGGACATTTTCCTTCTTATTTTGCTCATCTCCATTCCATATTCTCTCCAAACCAGCACAGCCTCCCATGGGCAGGAAGCCCACGTGGTGATGGGGCAACTGTCACTCTTGCTTTGGGTGGTGCAGCATGAAGGGCTGGGCACTGACAAAACATCAAACCCAAGAGCTGCAGTACAGCCCCCAAAATCTTTAGAGCTGCAGTAAAACCCCCAAAATCTTTGGCAGAGTGGCTGTGTCAGGCACTACCTGCCACAGCAGGGCTGCTTGTGGAGAGCTCAGCTCATTCCAGCACCCCGGCAGATGCATTTACTGACCACAGAGGCCTCCTTCTCTCAGCAAGTACAAGTTGTACTTGTGGTCTAAGTAGCTCAGGTGGAACCTCGTGATGGCCTGGGAGCCCTTGGGACATCCTGGGGCAGTGCCACACAGCAAATGGAGCAGGAATGATTCCACAGAGCACGCATGCAGAGCTGGAGGTAAACTGCCCCAGGTTGTACAGCTGTACAGCCACTGCTAAATAGTTTTACAGCCAGAAAGATCTCTTTATTTTAAAAGGCACCATCTTCTGAGTACTTTCTGTCCTACATTCATGTTTTGCAGTTCTGTCTTGCTTCAGTTTCAGGCTGGTTGCCTCAGTTTGTTGATGACTTGCCACATTCCATCAGACACGTTCATTTTCTCCTGCAGAAAGCAACTTCCAGGTGCTGTTTAGCCCCTCAACTCCATGCTGTAAACCAAATAAAGCCCTTTGGGAATGTCCCAGGAGAATCCTCAAACCAGGACAAACCACGTATGTGTCAGCTGAGAGAAGCTTGTCACAGGGAGGAGGTGAAATACTCAGATATAATGATGCTGTGGCTCAAAGTTTCCCTGTTTTCTCACTCAGGATACTTCTTACCAGGTCTCAGATGTTTGCAAAGATGTGATCTTGTTTTGTGTTTCAGGAAAAGTGCAAAGTGGAGAGGGAAATTCTGAAATGGGTCCAGAAATACGACACAGACATGACAGAAAAACAGGTATTGGCTTTAAGTGCTTTGCTCTGCCATGAGGTGATTTGCTGGGGTAGATTCCTGTCCAGAGGGACACATGGCTCTTACCCCGGAGGCCGTGGAAGTGAGAGGCAGTTCTGCATCCAGGCGAACTACGGGAAAGGAATCTTTGTCCTGCCTGTGTGTCCAGGAGTCCTCTGCTGCTTTGGCTTTAGGAAAAGTTACATCCACTACTAAATCCCACAGTATCTGGGGGCAAATGTGTCACTGTGTTCTGTCTGGGATGTCCACCTGATGCCAGGAAACGTTTTTCAGTTTTGCTCCAATCCTCAATCCTCATGGCCCTACCTGGTGTCCAAATCCTGCTCTGGTTCCTGCTGAATCCTGGGGGGATGTGCTGGGTCTTAAGAAACGCAACAGCCTGCATCAAGCTGAGCCATAACAAGCTGACAGTCACATCAGCACCCCCAAAACTTGCCTCTGGGGAGGCCCTGGTGGCCTTCCTGTTCTTGCAGTATTTATGGGGGTGGATTCCTTACAGAGCAAAATGCAGGGAGGGGCCTGAAAGCTGCTGCTAATTGTAAGGAATGATCCCCCTGTCAGATGTTTAATAATGGGGTTATTTTGGTTTCCTGTCTGTGGAGAGGCAGGAGCCCCATGTTTGGGGCAGAATTTGTCAAGGCAGACCCACCCCCACACTGCTGATTCTCCAAGTCTTCCATTGTGGAAGCATTTTTCTGAGGAGCATCAAGGGACCCAGCATCTCATGAAATTCCCTGGGTACTGGGCACATGCCTTCCTCTTGAATCCCTTTGGAAAGGCTGCAACCACTTGAGGTTCCATGGCTTTGGGATGGGTTTCAGGATCCTCACCTAGGGATGTGGGGAGAAGCTGCTGACCAGCTGTCCCTGATCCCTGCTGTCCTGCCAGGCCGCATATGAGGAGCTCCAGGCTGTCTACAATGAGGAGAAGGAACAGTTGTCCATGCTGATGGAGAAGCACGCGCTGCTACTCCAGGAGTATACCCAGATTGAGGAGGAGCGCAGGATGCTTAAGGAGAAGGAGGAGGAATCTGCACGGGAAGAGGCCAGGAGAAACGATGCTGCCACCTGCATCCAGGCCTTCTGGAAAGGCTACTTGGTGAGGTCCATCTACAAGTCAAAACTGAAGAAGGCCAAGGGCAAGGGCAAGGGCAAGGGCAAGAAATAAAGCCCCAAATCCCTTTTCTCTCCCTGGCAAAGCTGCTGTGTCTGAACTCTTCTAAATAAAAGCATTGAATTGTTAAGGTTGGAAAAGACTTTTAAGATCATCAAGTCAAGCCAGTACCACCATGTTACCACTAACCCATGTCCTCAAGTGCCACATCCACATGTTTTATGAATACTTCCAGGGATGGTGACTCTACCACTTCCCTTGGCAGTCTGTCGCAGGGCTTTAGGAGCCTTTCCATGGAACAAGGTTTTGTTAATATTTAATATAAACATCTCCTGGCACAACTTGAGGCAATTTCCCCTCATCCTGTCACACCCTGATTGTGTGGATTTGACAGCCCACTCCTGACTTTAGGGCCCTTACTCGCAGCCTCCCTTCCCAGGATGGAGCAGTGGCACTGGTGAGGCCCCTCTCTCCTCAGAGATGGCCAAGGAAGGTGTGCTCCCTTCTTGGCAGCCACAAGAGATATTGGGATCCATGAGACTTTGAGAAGTTGGTACCCATGTGGATAGTTTGGGGTGTAGTTACATCAAGAAGGACATTCCCTGTCCAGAGAGGCTTCAGTCCCCAAACACCAACAGCCTCCAGGGAGAGCTCAGAGCCCCTTCCAGTGCCTAAAGGGGCTCTAGGAGAGTGGGACTTGGGACAAGGGGGGGGGAATGGCTTCCCACTGCCAGAGGGCAGGGTTAGATGGGATGCTGGGAAGGAATTGTTCCCTGGGAGAGTGGGGAGGCCCTGGCACAGGGTGCCCAGAAAAGCTGTGGCTGCCCCTGGATCCCTGGAAGTGTCCAAGGCCAGGTTGGACATTGGGGCTTGGAGCACCCTGAGATAGTGGAAGGTGTCTGTGCCCATGGCAGGGAGTGGAATTGGGATGGGCTTGAAGGTCCCTTCCACCCCAACCCATTCCATGGCTCTCTGAAAAGCAGCCTTTGGAGCCCAAAGCACTCTCAGGCTGTTGCAGACCCAGGAGTGGCCCCACAGGCTGCCTCAGTGTCCCCAGTGCTCCTGGCTGAAGGACTCTCCAGGGAGGAATGGCTCCCCCAGCTCCAGGGGGGCAGGAGCTCAGCCCAGGGCAGCACATGGAGCGTCCTTCACCCTCGGAGCTGCTCAGCCTGGATCCCGAGGCTTGGAGCCCAGTGCCCAAATCTGGAATCTGGACAATTCCCAGGGCTGGGAGAGCCTCCTGAGCCCCTGGCACGGCTGAGACTGAGTGTGAAGGTGATGGGTGAGGATAATGGGATCAGGGGGATCAGAGTGGATCAGGCAGATGAGTGAGACGTGATCTATGATTGGGGGGGGTGGGAATGAAGGGGAGAGAATAAAGGGGGAAGAAGGAAGGGAAAAGGGAAGAGGGAAGGAGTAAGGGAAAAAAAGGCTGGGAAGAGAAGGGGGAATGCAGAAAGGGAATCAGACATGGGAACACCTGG
>WAAG01074564.1:11538-46886 GCA_013390105.1 Tichodroma muraria
GGGCCCGGCGGGGGGGCCGCCCGCCGCCCCCCCGGGCTCCGACACCTACAAGGGATGGCTCTTCAAGTGGACCAACTACCTGAAGGGCTACCAGCGTCGCTGGTTCGTGCTCAGCAATGGGCTGCTCAGCTACTACAGGTACCGGGCCGGGGTCCGGGCAGGGGCCGCCGGGAGGGGGGGACGGACCGCGGGAGCTGCGCTGTTGCACAGCGAAAATCGCCTCGTACTGCTTTTTTTTTGGCTTTTTCCCCACTTTTAAAGCCGAACTCGGGTTTTGATCCTGCAGAGCCGCGGCGGGATCCGGTGCGGGGCAGCGGGGCCCCGAGATGATGGGACGCCCTGGATCTCCCGTCCCTCTCTCTCTCCGTCCCTCCGCTCCTGCTGCAGCAGCTCCGGCTGCTACAACCGCCCAAATCACAACCTTCCAGCCGGCCACCCCAAAGCCTCCTCCCTTAGCTGTGTAACCTGCTCCTGCTGCTGCTGTACCCTGCCAGAGCCTGGGAATCCTTCCCCCAGCGGTGTCACTGGCTGCGGGCGCTGCGGTGGCGGTGGAAGGATGGCCTGGGATGTTGTGCTGGGAATGTTGGGCTTGGGATGTCAGCCCAGGCTGGGGGCTGCGCTCCCGGGGGAGGGAAGGAAGCTCCAGCAGTGATTCCGAGCCGTGCCTGGCTCCCTGCGCCGTCTGACGCGGTGGGTTTGTGCAGACGGGCTGTGGGCTCAGCGAGGAGCGTGTCAGACACCCCGAGGCTGCGAGGCTCAATCCAAAGCGGTGTCATCTTTGTAGCGTCTCTTGTGCTGCTTGTCTCACTCGAGTGGTGAAAATGCAAGCGTGGGTGTTGTTGTTTTTACCCTCCGGGAAGGTGTCCCTGTCTATGGCAGAGGGGTGGAACGAGAGGAGCTTTAAGGTCCCTTCCCACCCAGACCATTCAGGGATTCTGTGATTTGGATCATGTTTATTCTTGTCACTTGGAACACAAGTGCTCTGTCACCCTCAGTGTTGTGCAGCAGATGTTGGCTGTACTTGAGGGCAGGGAAACAATCCTGGATATTAGAGATAGTTGGGCTTTGTAAAATAATAAGTCTTTAAAGTGCCAAACCCCTGAGACAGGAATTTTCTGTAAAGGTTATGCCAAAGCTGTTTTTCCTCCCGACATAAAGTTCATCAGCTGATTTCCTCTCAGCTCCAGCTGCTGACATGTAGCCTGAAGCAGATCACAGAGTTCCAGCTCCCTGTCAGATGTGAATATAAACTCTTCCAGCTCTAAGAGAGACCTGGAACCTGGGTCCTGGGGTCGGAGCACAGCAGGTAACAGTGCAGTAGGTAAATGATGTGTTTATCTACTTGGAGTTGTTGAAAGGCCTCAAAGAACTTAAGCCAAACAACCTTCCCCCCAAAAAATGTAATTACCTCTCAGTAATTCAGCTAATTTACTGTAATCCTTTCTGGAATGCCTTAACTCTGCTCAAAAAGGCTGCTGGAGTTTAACACCCCACTTATAACCATGTCAGAATATTATTTTTACATGTTGATGCCAAGTCTGTCATGAGCAAACAAGTGGTTTTCTCCAACAATTATTTTAGATGGGAACAACCGGGTTTATTTTAAGACCATTTGATCTGTTTTAGGCTGAAACAACAAACAGAAACACCCAAGGAAATTATTCTGAGCAGCATGTGAAGGAGTTTAAACTTTGTGAAGCTTTCAGGCAGGGCAGACCTTCAGCAGCTGCTTGGGGAAAGGGATGCTGGAGGATTTTGTGCTTCTGTTCATTGCTGGGCTTGATGACAACTGAATTAATTTGGTTGTGAGTCAGGAGTACAAAAATACAGTGCAGAACACGTGTGAAGTCTTTCTTAAGTGGGGGAAAGCCTCCATGATACTCTTGAAAACCAGCGCTCTGAAATAATGGCTGTGTCAGCTTGAATTGCTCATCTGGGAGCGCTCCTGGGAGACAGCTTGGGGTAAAAACTGGCAGTTCTGTTTTGATACGAGTTCTAGCTCCGTGACAGGAGCCAGGCAGGTGTCAGGCTGCTGCCTGTTCACTGATAAAGAGCATATATGTATACTTGTCTGTCTGTATTCTATAGAGGTCTCTGGCGTTCTGAGAGTCACGGGTCTTGCTCTCTGCTGGCTCTTTGTGCTCATCCCAGCTCAGCAGGTCCACACCAGAAGTCTCCTTTCCTGCCCTTGAAGGTGAACTGCTGCACTCTCCTTGTGTTGTCACCTTTGTAGCTGCATAGCCCACTTGATTTAGCTGTGGCTGCTCAGGAGTAGCTTTGTAGAAACTTCATTTTGCTTGTCTGCTAAAATCATCACCATCATCTAAACTGGGAAAGCTGCCCCGTGGTGCCCAAGCCATCTCCTTGCATGGATTGATTTCGTTCCAGGTTGAAGCTTTTCGTTCCATTTGGATTTCCTGCCGCCCGCTCTTCAGCTTTAAACCCCAGCCTGTCATGTTGCCTGGGAGGATTTTGGTTTGCAGAGCTGAGCTGCTGAAATCCCGGGTGTTCCCCTGCTGTCCCTGGTGGTGCTGCTGTGTGGGTGGGTGCTGTGCCATCCTTTGGAGCTGTTCTGAGGGGTTTGCTCCAGCAGCCAAGTGTGACGCCTGTTTGCTGCCCAGTTGGTTTCACAGGGACAGTTCGCTGAATTAAAGCTTCTAATTACAGCATTTTCCCAAATGGAGCATTTAAAGCCTCCTGTAGCTTTGCTACATCGATGAAGACATCAAGTCTTGCTGCCAGGGAAACTTCATGTGCCTTTGCTTTTTATTCCCTGCTCTGAACCTGTGAAAAATAACAACTGCTGAGGAATTCTTGAGGAGTTCCTGTGCAGTACCCTCCTCTGGAGTGAGGTGTGTAGGTTCAGGAAGTTCCTAAATCTACAGCAATATGGTTGGACCATTTTACTTGCCCTTGATTGTTCCTCCTAGGTTGTTTTTCACCAAGTTTTTTGGCTGATTCAGTGATGCTGTCGTGGGAAGGCAGTTTGGGGATGCAGGACTAGTCTGCTTGACTTGCTAATGATCCAAACTCTCTCTCTGAACTCCTCTTGCAGGCTGCCACTCAGATTTATCATTATCTATAATTAGCGGCTCTGTATGGGAGAATCTAATCACCTTGAACAGATAAGTGTTTTCAAGGAGATTAGAGAGGATCTTCAGGTGAGTATTAATTCATCGAAGATTGGTGTTGGCTCACGTGACCGTGGATGCTCCAAGAGTGTTGTGTTCTCCCAGCAGCTCCTTGACCTTTCTAAGAGCTCTGGGATGTGTTGGCTCCCCCGTGGGATGGGCTGGAGCTGGTTTCGTGTGGGTTGGGTGTCTGGAGAGCCTTCAGCAGTGCTTTGTGTGGGGCTGTAATGATGAAAGCAATGACAAATGGAGAGGGGAAAACCACATCACTGTTGGGAAGGGAAAGGCTTCTCCATCAAGCAGCATTAACTCCCCTCTTAGAGCAGTGATGGGTGCCTGGGGCACTTTAGCTGTCTTGTCTGGGTCATCCTGCAGCTCATTTCCCTGGAAAAGCCCTGTTTCACAGAGCAGCGTTCTTCACCAGCTCTGTTTATCCAGCAGTTAACTCTTGGTTGGCATCATAAGGGCTTGAGCACAGCCCAGAAGTTTTTTTCCTGTTTCTTGTGCTGAGACTCCACTGAAAGCTGAGGAGGAGAGTTCAAGAAGGAGCTTGAAAACCACTGCTGATGGTAGAGGTGTGGGGATTGAGGGAGCTCAGGAGAGACTTCTGGGAGCCTCTGATCCAAGTGTTCCCCCAGCACCGCCAAGGCCACCACTGACCCATGTCCCCAAGTGTCACATCCACATGGCTTTTAAACCCCTCCAGGGATGGGGACTCCAGCACTGCCTTGGGCAGTTGTGCCGCTCTGACCACCTTTTCCATGAAGAAATTTTCCCAAAATCTAACCTGAACCTCCCCTGGCACAACATGAGGCTGTTCCCTCTTATCCTGTCCCTTGTTCCCTGTGAGCAAAGCTTGACCCCTCCTGGCTGCCCCCTCCTGTCAAGGAGTTGTGGAGAGCCAGAAGGTCCCTGTTGAGCCCCTCCAGCTCCCTCAGCTGCTCCTCATCACTCTTGTGCTCCAGCTCCTGAGATCTCCAGGGTGTGAGCTTGCAGAGCCTTTTCAGGCCCCTCTTCCAGTGTTGAACCACCCTTGGAGGGGAAAACTTTTCCTTACATTTAGCTTGTACACGATAGAATGAGGCAACATGCTCTCCTGGAATGATTTTTGTGACACCCTGTCCCTCTGGAGACAAGTCCTGGAGCGTTTGTCTCTCTTTGGGTGCTGGAGCATGCAGGTTTCCAGGGCAGCTCTACAGCTCCTGACGACTTTGAGCTACTTGTTTTGAAACAGTGATGAATAATTGGTGTTCCCAGTCAGCTTGTTTTCCCGTGGCACTCTCTGGATCCATATGGTGCTTTGCTGTTGCTCCTTGTTATTTGCCCATTCTGGAGGCAGCTCCTTTCTGTGCTTTGTCCCTGGGGACATGGTGCTGCCACAGCTCTGTGGGGACACTGCATGTCCACATGACACGTGAGGGGTGCTGTGGGGTGGGGGGAACGATGCTCTTTGGGCTGCTGGTTCCAGGTTGGATTGCTCTGCTCCCAGTTTAGTGCTGTGGAGGAGATCAGGCTCGCTTGAATCCAAACCACAACTGCTGCTGACTCTGCAGGAGGGTGTGAGACACGGATCTTATCCTTAAGGATGTTTCCATCACGGCTTGGTTATTAGTGCTGGGTGAGGGGATTTACAGCTGTTGCCTGGTTCTGTTTGCTGGTTGCAAACTGTGACAAGAGCCATGAACCATCTTTCTGCTTTATTTCTATCCATCTCATCTTCATTTGGCTAGATGAGATTGATGTCATCCCTCATCCCATCCCTGCAAGTATTCCAGGCCAAGTTGGACAGGGTTTGGAGCAGCCTGGTCTCGTGGAAGGTGTCCCTGTCCACGGCAGGGGAGTGGAACCTTTAAGATCCCTTCCCACCCAAACCATTCCATGATTCTATACTTCCAAAATACTTAATTTTATGTAATTGTAGAAGAAATAACTGGTTTGTCTTGTGCAGAACTAAACTTTGAGGGGGCAGAGCACTCTGGATTTGTGTGGGAGCACAGCAGCCTGTGCTGCTGTCGTGATGTTGGTCACGTGAGGATCCCTCAGCTTGGCTCACACGGCAGTTTTCACTCCTGGAGCTGTGTGTGGGTATGGAGGATGTTCACGGGCTCAGCTACCCGGGTCCTTACCTGAGTGAGGTGCCTGTTACCCCTTTGTGGTGTCCCCTGGTCCAGCTTCCATTGCTGGAGCACACACTGGTGTAGTTCTGCTTTGCTGTCCCAGGCAAGGGCAGGGGGTCACTGTCCAGCCCTGCATCTGTCCCACACGGTGCTGGAGCTCCCTCAGCTCTGCTGGAGTGTGGAAGGGGATGTGCTGACCTTTAGGAGCAGAGGTTGTGTGGGCTGACTCCTGCTCCAGGACATCCATGGCTGTGCTCGTCCCTGGAAGACTCTTGCCAGCCCTTGGTCCGTCTGCTGTCATGTTGCTCCAGGAGCAGGACGGCTGTCCTTCGCCTGCAGAGGTGACTGGCATCACCTGCCTCTTCCTGCGGCTCCCCTGCCTGTCTTTTTCCAGGGAAATACGTTCTCATCTCTGACTAGGCTTGCTCCAATTACAGGTTTAAGTTGATGCTTGTGTGGCCTGTCATCCTCCGTACCCACAGTGTGTCACCAGGGAAGGAGCTGATCCTTCTTGTCAGGGGTATTGTGAGGAGCCTGCTGTGCTTTTCCATGCAGTACCCCTTGTATCCTGCCTCATTTTCCCCTGAAAAGAAGTTTCCAATCAGTGCAATGTGCTCTAAACTCACCTCTGAATGACAGTGACATTCATTATCTGTAGATTGAGTTATGCTACAGCAGGTCAGACTTCTGAGCTTCTCTGTATTTCGTGCTTGTATATATCAATTGTTGTAGCTGGGTAACTCAGCCTGGTAATTTTAGGTGCCTGAAGTGTTATCAGTGATATCAGAGCCCTCTGCTCCCTGTAGGTCTGTTCAGCTAATGGCCAACAGCTCAGGTTGTCACCCTGAAATGTGAGTTGTCCCAGCCTGCTGTCAGGAGGGCAGCAGCATCCTGGAGGTTTATCCCTCAATAAGATAGCTCAGGTTTGGAAGCACTAACTGGAGGTGTTAAATATCCCTTCAGGTCCTCATTATACTGTTTAATTATTGTAGCAGTTCCTACGGCACCGTGGCAGAGATCTTTCTACGCTTTGCATCAGCCTTTGTTTGGTTTCGATCAAAAAGCTTGTTTAATAATTAATGACATAATATTCCCGTGTCTGCCAGCTGCAGGCTGGGCAGGCAGAGCTGAAGCCAGAGGAGAACAGAGCTGGATGTGTGTGTGGTGCTGGGGCAGTGGCTGCTGACTCACAGCTGTGTGTGCAGGGCCAGCGCTGAGCCTTGGGCTGCGAACGATCGACGCTGGAATTAAACACGCGGATGGGAGGCGTGGGACTGCGTGGCAGCGGAGCTCTGCGATGAAAGCAGAACAAATGGGAGCAAATCTCCTCTTTGGTCCCCTTCCAGGCACTTGGGATTCACTTCCCCCTCTGCAAGCCAGGGCTCCTGGCAGGGCTGTTTTGTACCTGGCCTGTGCTGTCCCCAGGTGATGCTGCTCCTCGCTGTGAGCATTGCTGTGGGCTTGGAGCTGCTCACGGGTGACGTAGCACAGGCACTGATGCAGCTGGTGCTGTGTCAGCACTGTTGACTGTGGCCAAACCCGTTGTCACCTGTTTTCCCTGCCCTTCCTTTCACACCGAGCTGTGTTGGTATCCACTTTCTTGTTTTTTTTTTTTATTTTTATCTAACTCTTCAAGGCTATTTCTGCTTTGAATCACGACCGGATAAATATGTCCCTGCAGTGACTCAGGGGGAGGTGCTTCACTTCCTAAAAATAGTCTTAATTCTCCAAATCTTTCGGGATGAGAGCACTGTCTGGGCACGCGTGGCTGTTTAAAGCAGCTTCTGCAATGCACGTGGGGGTAAATATGGTGAAGTGGGAGTCAGTGCCTTTCTCTTTTCCTTCTTCAACACAAAGCAGTGATTCTTAATCTGTTATTAATAGCTAGAACAGGTTTCTTCTAGGAATTTTTAAGAAACATAGCAGGAAAATGTTGTCCTTGGGGCCTGCTGGTTGTGTATTGCTGTTGTGAGTAAGATCTTCTCACTTCAGGCTGGTTGGTTGGCACAGACACCTGAACACTGTGTCTGGGTGGGCTCTCAAAGAACAATGAACTCTCCTTCCCGTGGCACAGCCATGGATGTGACAGCAGGACTGGGTAGCCTGGGTGGGAGCAAAGCTGCTTTGGGGAGTTACTTGGCCTCCTGGTGCTGGTGATATTCAGGTCCATGGCTTAGTTTCCTCAGGGATGCTCCCAGAGACATGGGGCTGCGTGTGCTGTGTTGCAGCCACGCTGTGCTGCTGTTCCCAGCTGACTTGGTGCTTTGTGCCTGTCACTCACCCCAGCACAGAATTAGAGTATTTGTCACAGCAGCAAATATCCATGGCAACTAATTCCCCAGCTCTGGAAATCTTCATGATTTTTGAAGTTTCTCTTTTCCTGTGAAATGCACAGGGGTGGTTCCACAAACTTTTTTTTTCAGGTCTTCTGCAACTGTCAGGAGTGGTGGCTCTTCTTGGAAGCGCTTGAAAAATACACCGGTCCCAGTTCGGAAGATGGGGTGAGTTTGGGTGGACTTGGCTGGAGCATGGACATGGGTGACTGGGATGTACTCATGGCAGTGGGACACAGACATGCCCCTCCTCTCCAGGACTACACGGGAGTGGATACCACAGGATTAAAGAAGCAGATTTTTGTCTTCGAGATACGGAGATGCTGTGCAGCAGGTGGGGGTGGCAGCTGCGCCCACAGCTTGTGAAGAGTCAACGAAGTTGTGTCAGGGGAGGTTTAGGTTGGATTTTAGGAAAAGATTCTTCCCCCACAGGGTGCTGGCACTGCCCAGGCTCCCCAGGGAATGGGCACGGCCCTGAGGCTGCCGGAGCTCCAGGAGCCTTTGGACAGCGCTCCAGGGATGCCCAGGCTGGGATTACCCCAGGTTGGGGTATCCTGGGCAGGGCTAGAAGTTGGACTGGATGATCCTTATGGGTGCCTTCCTACTCAGGAGATTTCCATGATTCTGTGTTAAGTTTCTGTTTGGTTTGAAGCCCTTTTTGGAGGGCTCTGCCCAGGAATGCTTGGGTGCTGCCTGGTGTCAGGACTGTGTTCTCCAGCATCCCCATCTTTTGTTCTTGGAAGATTGAGACCTTCCCTCTTTGCTGTTTCCAAGCATGCACATTCCTGTGTCTGATGCTGGATGCTATTTATCTGCTGTTTATTATTTCCAAGTTGCCACTGTGGTGTTTCCCAGCAGGGCTTATGGAGCAGAAGGCACTGCAGGTTTATAGTGTGTGGTCAGGTGGAACTAACTACTCCATGGCTTTATTTTATCCCAGCAGACTTTTCCATTCCTTGTCAGTGGAGTCTCTGTGGTCTCTGCTGGGGAGAGTCTGCTTGAGGCTCCCTGGCTTTGCATCTCTGCTGGGATGGAATTTTTATAAGCAGGAGGAAGAGAGTGCTCAAACTAAGCGTCATTTTGTGATGGTACAAAGGTGACAATGACCTTAATACTGCGTAATTTACATTTGGCATACATGGCACACTATCAGCTCCCACTTGGAATTGTACACAACACGCAGGACTCCCTTTGGGAGCTGGGGTGGCGGTGGTGCTCCGGTTAGCTGTATCCTCTCAGGCATTGATTAGGAGTACATATAATTTGATTGGTTTTTGGTAGCCGTGATAAGAGCACAGTTCATTAGTTGCAGTATTTGCTGTGTAACGTGGTTATTGATGGGTGAGTGCCCTCATGGCTGGGCTGTGGGTGATGCCAAGTGGAGCAGAGAGGTCACAGGTCAGGATTTCAGAGGGACCCTGACAGGCTGGAGCAGCAGGGTGATGGGAATCCCGTGATGTTCAGCAGAGGCAAACACCAGCCCTGCCTTGGGGCTGTTGCTTGAAGCAGCTTTGCAGAGGGGCCCCTGGGGACAAGAAGGTGACCAGGAGTAACCAGAGGTCAGTGGTGGCTTTGGCTGTGTTAGCAGAAGTGTTGAGGGAAGGGACTCTTCCCTCTGCTCAGAGGATTGCCCTGGGGTGCCCTGTCTGGGCCATCAGTCTGGTTTGGGGCCCACCAGGATGAGGCTGGAGCAGAGGAGACAGGGAGACCCAGAGCTCCATGGTGGAGGGTGTGAGAGAGAGGACAGAGCCCAGAGCCTGGCTCTGCTCATGGCGGGGTGAGGCACGGGGCTGGGAGAGCACGTGGGAAATCCTGCATGGACACATGGAAGCATGTTGACTTGGGATTGAGGACTGAATACTGGGATGGGGATCTGGAGAGGTGTAGGGAATTCATGGCTATTCCAGCTGTGGGTAGGCAGGGTCCTGAGCAGCCTTGTCTGGATGCAGATGCTCAGAGCAAGAGACTGGACCTGAGGCCTCCTGAGGTGCCTTCCAGACACATTTCATGGACCATTCCATGGTTATTTATGACACTTTCTGTGAGTTTGCCTTTAGCTCTCTGGATGCTGATGAGGGATAAGGAGAAGCCGTGTCCTGTCTGTGGCTTGTCCTGTCAGTGCCAGGGGAGCCCTGGTGATTTCTGTGTCTGAACCCTTCAGGCTGTTTCACAGACCATCCTCCACTTCCATGGCACTCTGACTTGAGGGAGGAGCTGCCTGACACTGGGGCAGCTTGAGGATTGGCGAGACAAATTTATGGGATTAAGCTGTACTTTACTCCTCTATCAGGCTTTTATCTGTTAAAGCTTGTTATAAGTACAGTGTTTTGCTAGAACACTTGGGGAGGCAAAGACCCAGTGGTGTTTCTGATCCTTTTAGGAATGGGATTAGCTTAGGAGCTGATGGACAGGAATTCTCCTATTTTTTTGCCTGTGCAGTTTCTGGGATGTCCCAGCTGGGTGCTGCCCTGGAACTGTTTTCCCAGGAACCTGCATTTTTTTGTGGGTAAACATTGAGTATGCACTGGGGGAGGCATCTGCCTCTCCCTCTCTGCCCCCTTCATTTTCACCACAAGGAAAGAAGAAAAAATTTCCGCTTCAAAGTGGAGAAACCTATGGATGCAAGCTCCTTGGAAATACAGTTTTAAATTTGAAAGTTGACTTGTAGAGGTCTGGAAATTTGTGCTTTGTTGCTCTGTAACAAGCCCATTTTCCCCTCCTTACAGTTGCAGACATCCAGCCCGGAATTGTCACTTGTAGGCACCTTGAGAGGCTGCAGCTCTGTATCCCAGCACAGATAAGGGCTGTAATTACTGGATTGGATTGAGTTCTGCTGCACAGCTGCAGCCCTAAGGTGCCTTTGCAGTGCAGGAATGAAACCTCTGGCTGCCCATAGCTGATATTCCCCATTTTTGGAATGCTGTAGGTTATTTTAAGCACAAAGCACACCACGCTGTGAGGACGAGATTGATCCCATCCGGATTTGTACAACTGATTTCCAAGTGCACAATACCTGAACAGGCTTAATGGTTGTGAGAGTCACATTCTGCAGGCAGTGGAGACTGAGAGCTTTATGGAGGATTCCCTGTGGATGCTGCAGGGGGGCAGTGACGTGGTTGTAGGCAGCAGTGGGATCATGGCGAGGAGCTTCTCTCTGTCACGAGGCTGCGGTGCCTGGCCTGGGTGTCGCAGGGTCAGGCTGCAGGGGGGAACAGAATCTTTAATCATAGAATCATGGAATGGCCTGGGTGGGAAGGGACCTTAAAACCCATCCAGTGCCACCCCCTGCCCTGGGCAGGGTCACCTTCCACTGTCCCAGGCTGCTCCAAGCCCCAATGTCCAGCCTGGCCTTGGGCACTTCCAGGAATCCAGGGGCAGCCACAGGTTCTCTGGGCACCCTGTGCCAGGGCCTCCCCACTCTCCCAGAGAGCAATTCCTTCCCACTATCCCATCTCTCCCTCCCCTCTGGCAGTGGAAGCCATTCCCTGTGTCCCAAGTCCCTCCCCAGCTCTCCCTGGAGCCCCTTTAGGCCCTGGGAGGGCTCTGAGCTTTCTCTGGAGCCTTCTCTCCTCCAGGCTGAACAATCCTAATTCTTTCAGCTTTAATGTAGTGAGGTTAATGTTGGCAGTTTGATCCAAAGTATTTCCATGAAGATTTACAGTTTCTGTAGTTTTAGGAAGGACGAATTTGTAAAGTAGCTAAACCACCAGTATTAAGTCAGGCATTACCCTGAAGTGAGGCATCCTCATGGGTACAGAGAGAATTAGAGTTTTGTTTGACATTCGAGACACCATCCTCCAAATATTTCTGCTGTTTTCTGTTTGCCTTTTAAAGTAGTGAGCTCTTTGTCCCACGGGGCAGGTACATAAACTCCACTGTTAGCATTACGTGTAGCTTTAATTTCCAAGTTCAAAATACATCATTGCCATTCTACCATATAATAGACCATTGTACCATTAGATGTAGTGTTAATTTACAAATTGGTTTTATTTATGGAACTGCTGGTTTGATGTAAACCCAGCAGAGGCGCTTGAAATCCCTGTGTGGGATTAGTGCAGTCCTGTGATGGCAATTTGTGGGGGCACATCCTGCTGCTGCACCTTTATCCCTTAACACAACCTCATGAGAAGAGTTTGTGCCGTGCCAGCTCTCTATAAAAAGAATCTGCTCCCATGTGCAAGTGTTGGAGTCAGACCAGCTTAGCTTAAGTGAGCCTGGATGCTTTGTGATCCTGCGTCCTCACTTGGGAAAAGGGCATTGTGCTGCTTTTCACTGCTCTGCATTCCTTAATATATCAGAGAGTCATGGAATATCCTGAGTTGGAAGGGACCCACAAGAATCATCGAGGTCCAAGTCCTGGAATATGTTCCTGTGGGAGAATTCCCTACAGTGGCCTGGCTTCTGTCCCCTCTTACAATGTTTTTTAAAATCTCTGATAACATAAAATAGATACAAAATTGAAGGTTTAAACCTGCTTTTCTTCCTGTAGAAGATTAAAGAAATAAAAGTGGGCAGAGAAGGTTAAAAAAATAAGTTTTCAAACAGTTTGGTGGATCCTGGAAGAAAGGAGGAGGATGGTCACAGCTTTTTTTGTCCCCTGCATGAAGTCCTGCTTGGGAAACCAGCTGAGCACTGGGCTCTGTTCCTCTGCGGCTCAGCTGGCCTCTTCCTTCTCTCTTGGGACAATTCCCGTGTCTTCCCTTATGTGCTTTGGGCTCCTTTGGTGGAATCCTTCCAGCTGCTGAACCTGCCAGGGTGGGACCCCCAGGGCTGAGGGTCCTGCTGGAGAGAAGGGCCATGAGCCACTTTTTGGAGTCATTCAAGGAGCACATGGATGCAGAATGGCTTCTAGGCTAAGCTTGGCCTTTTATCTGTTTAAAAATTTGTATAAATAGGTGCTCTTCACCACATGGGAGTTTAAAACTGGAGAGCAGCATTCATCTCCCTGTTGTTGGCTGGAGAAGATGAAAAGCTCTGGAAAAGCTCTGGAGAGCTGGATTGCTTGTGGTGCTGGCTGCACTTCTGGTATTTGTTGTCTCACACCTCACTGGGAGCGTGGATCACTGCACGGATCCTGCTGGGACACGTGGCAAATGTCTCTCTGCTTCTCCCGTTCTCCCTGTTTTCCTGCACTGGTGAAGCACCCAGCCTGTGTGTGGTACCTCTCTGCTTCCTTCCGTGGGTGGGATTTGTCCTGAAGAGGAGCCAGAACCCTGCATTCTGTCCCAGCAGTCTGATTTTGCAGTTGTTGGAGAGGCAGGGGAGGAGGTGTTCTGTGGAAGGGAGCATTGGATGCGGTTCCTACAGAAATGAAAGATGCTGAGGGCTAAAAATAAACCATTCCCAGGCCTGTCCCTGTGACGGGAGCTGCTGGACACGAGCTCTCGGGGATGGAGGCTTTGAATGTCCTCTATGAAGCACCAGGACCTGGGCTGCAATGGGATTTTGGGACCTCCTGGCACAATCCTACCGCTTCCCAGGGGCCCGAGCAGCTGAGGGGGTTGTAGAGTTGTCTGGCCAAGCAGTGTGTAAAATTGGGGTTTTTCTCATGAAAAAACAACAGCTGAAAGGGCTCCAAAAGATCTGGAGATCTGGAGTTCAGACAAGGGCCTGGACTGACAGGACAAGGGGGAATGGCTTAAAGCTGAAAGAGAGTAGATTTGGATTGGATATTAAAAGGAAACTGTTCCCTGTGAGGGTGGAGAGGCCCTGGCACAGGGTGCCCAGAGAAGCTGTGGCTGCCCCTGGATCCCTGGCAGTGTCCAAGGCCAGGCTGGACAGGGCTTGGAGCAGGCTGGGACAGTGATAGATGTCCCTGCCCATGGCAAGGAGTGGAACAGGATGAGCTTTAAGGTCCCTTCCTACCCATTCCAGGATTCTGTGGATTGCTTGTTTGCCTTTGTGTGTACAGCTGGCTGCTTTGGAAGCTCCTTGGCTTCCAGAGTGGCTGCTGGAATGGGAAGGGGTGACTTTGGGTAAAGTGCTGGTGCTGCTTTTGTGGATGTGAACCTTTCCTGTGTGGAGCAGAGGGGTGGGATGGCAGCTGGGTGTTCTGGGAGGTGTGAAGGTGTCCTGTGCAGGGAGATGATGGCCAGGCGTGGCTGCAGCCAGGGGAGCACGAAGGGCTGAGACTGAAGGGCAGGACTTGGATTATGCTGAAACAACTGAAATGTTTCTGCATTAAAACCTCTGAGCATTTATTGCACCACATAAGTTGTCTTGCAACACAATGCACTGAAATAACACAGAGAGTCTGGTCTGAGCAGTTGGGAAATTGGCTGAAAGCTGCAACTCATCCTTGGCTACGTGTGAGAGCTGTCCCTTGTGAAGGTCAATGATTTTGCCTTCCCTCTTGGCTGTTCCTGGTAACCCACAGTCAATATCTGTAGGGTTTTTGCAGAAAATGTGCAGCTCTGAACACTGATCCTAGAACATGTCTCGGATTACAGATTTATGGAATGGTTTGGATTGGAAAGGAGTTGAAGTAGCATCTTGTCCAACCCTGCCGGGGCAGGGACACCTTCCACTGTCCCAGGCTGCTCCAAATCCTGTCCAGCCTGGCCTTGGGCACTGCCAGGGATCCAGGGGCAACCACAGCTTCTCTGGAGACCCTGTGCCAGGGCCTGCCCACCCTCCCAGGGAGCAGTCCCTTCCCAATATCCCATCTATCTAACCCTGCCCTCTGGCAGTGGGAAGCCATTCCCCCTTGTGCTGGCACTGAGACTCAATGCAGAAGGATGTTGGATCTCACAGTGAAGCAGCTGGAATGTGCCAGGCCTGTCCCCAAGTTGTTGGCCAAGGTCACTTGGGCACCTGCAGGATTTGATCCAAAAGCACCCTCAGTCCCAGTCATGGCCCAGTAAGTGGTTAACTCTTGATTTCTGTTTTAAATAAAACTCTTGGCATCTCCAGCATCTGGAATGCAACTTGCCAACATTTTTTACTTTCTGGTGATGTTGTAAGGGATGGGGAAGGTCTTGCACTGTGCCACACTGCCCCTTGCACTCACACTGCTGACATGGTTTGCTGTGCTGCTTGCGTTTCCCTGTTTCCTCAGTTCCTACAGGAAACCTGCTCTTCCCAGGATTGCTGACCTCCACACTCCTCAGCAGCGTGTCCTGCAAGGATCAGCTGACTGTTTCCTGGGTAGTGGAGGTCATGGAGGCACCTTGTGTGCAATACTCCACTTCATGCTGCCTCCTTCTGCTCTCAAGCAGTGACTGCCTGCCCACTGGAATCTGTTCTGGAAGCAGGCAGCTGCCTCCACTGCCCCAGGGGTGACTGCTCCCAGAAGCAGGATATGCTGATTGTAGAGCTGAGCATGGATTTGTCACAGAATGAAGTTCTGGGTGGTCACAGGAGGCTGCAGAAGTTGCTGCTGTTGGCTAACGTTGGGTGTTTGCCTTTGAGCAGAGGCAGCTGCGTGTCCTGTTCAGGGAGAAGATGGAACTGAAGGAGCCTCTCTCCATGTCTGCACTGGACACACACCTGAAACCTGCCTCCACATAAACATGTAGGAAAGTGGTTGTTGAACTGAGGATTTCATAGTCAAGGGCTGAGAAGCAACAGTTCAGCCTTTAAATACAAAATTTTATCTTTCTTCTCATGGCTTAAAATAGAGGAAAATATATATTTATGTAACCATGTGGGTTTTGCATCCAGATATCTATCCTTAAGGAATGTTTCATCCAGAAGGAGATTCTGCATCTAGATATCTATCCCTAAGAAATATCTCACACAGAGATCCTGGGCTATAATTGAGCATTGTTTGAAAGCTGGCAAGAAGTCAGGAGTGTGATGATTTTAGAGTGATGTTTGAGGTCACAGACTGTAATTTGTGTGCTGTCTCTGAGGGAAATTTGTTGGGTACTGAAAACATTTACATAGACAGTAACTTGCAGAAAAGAGAGATGCTTGCAGCATGGAAAAATTCTTGGAATTGAGCTGTTCTACCCACTCTCAATCTTGGAAAGATGGGGTAAGTCTTGTGCTTGAAGCAAATACATCCCTGAAGTCTGTAGTCTGGAAAACCAGGATTTCTTAACCAGACTGAATATTGTAAATGAGATAGGAATTGATGGGATAGGAATAAAAATTGGGTTTTAATGTTGACTGTGTGTGCCCTGTGTGCTATTATGTCCTTGGCTGTGGTGGTAAGAAAAAATAAACACGAGTTGACTGTGGCTGATCTTTATGCTGATCGTTTAGCACAATTCCCAAGGGCTGAAGCACCAGTAAAAACTTGAAAGCAGAGGCTGTAATGTGAAAAATGACTGCTTGAGGCTCTCATCTGCTGCAGTGCATTTATTTCCTGTGTGGTAAAGACCATTTGTCAAATGAACCTTGTGTGTGGTCACTCCTTGTTCATTCCAGCTTACAGCGATCAGCCGAGCTCGTGAGTCAGGCCTGGCCCAGGTCTTGGATTATCCTGCTAGCTGTGGAGGTGATGGGAACTGGACCAGACCTTTCATGAATGATGTGATATCACTCCTGTAATGAACTCAGCAGCAGCTGAAAGCCTTGGTGGGGTTTTGTGCCAAGGTCTTGGTGGGATTTTCCATCTCTGGATCTTCGGCATTTTAATTTGGAAACTAAAGAAAACAGCAACCTGGGGTGACTGGGGGGTTTCCTCTGGTGTTTTTAGAAGCTCCATGAGCAGAGCCTGGCTCCTGCAGCCATTCCCAGCTCCGTGAGCAGAGCCTGGCTCCTGCAGCCATTCCCAGCTCCATGAGCAGAGCCTGGCTCCTGCAGCCATTCCCAGCTCCATGGGCACAGCCTGGCTCCTGCAGCCATTCCCAGCTCCATGAGCAGTGCCTGGCTCCTGCAGCCATTCCCAGCTCCATGGGCACAGCCTGGCTCCTGCAGCCATTCCCAGCTCCATGAGCAGAGCCTGGCTCCTGCAGCCTTGCTCTGCGGCTTTGCCGATGCTGCTGAGCTGGTGGTTTGGTTTCTGGGCTGTGAGGGACACCAGTGTCCCTGTGCTGGGTCAGCTGCTGGCCAGCTGCCACCGAGGACACGCTCTTAGAGCATTTCCTTCTGGTCACGTACTGAGATACTTTCCCCATGCCGAGTTCCTTTAGTTCTCCTTTTGCAGGAGGGGAGGGAGTGAAAGCCCTTTTTGGGGAGCTGCAGTGCAGCTGGGTGGGAGTGAGGCCGGGGCCCTTCCCTGTCACTCCAGCTCAGGGAGCTGCCCATGCCCTGCAGAGCTGGGGGTGGTGGAGCAGGTGAAGCCCCAAACCAGTGCCTCCAGGAGCTTCTTGGGTACCCACGTTTGCAGGGCTGATATCCTTATCAGCCAGGGCCACTCCGGCCTTTCCAGTGATAGCACAACGTGCTGGGAGCAGTGGGAGTGCTTGCTAGTAATTTTTTTAACATTAGTTTTACCTTTTTTTTTTTCATAAGAACTCCAACGCCAAGTCTCTCTGCCAACCATATCTGCTGATATCTGCACTATGGCTTAGTTTATCTCCTGGCCACTGCTGAGGTGTCCTGGCAGAAAACCTGCACCATGCACACGAGAGAGGCAGAAACGTCGTATAAAAGGCAGTCCCAGAGGTGTGCAGCAGGATGGGCTGACTTCAGGGTGTCTTTGCATTTGGGGTGGGAGTCTTGTCAGTGGGAGCACTGCAGAAACAACGTTGAGGAGCAAGGGGAAGGGAACCGTGCCTTTTGCTGTGATTCTGATTTTGGCAGGGAAAGCATTTTGAGGTCTGAGTACATTTTTGCAGGTTTTACACAGGTTTTCAGGAAATGAGCCCCTGTACTTGGTGCCCAGTTTGGATATGTTGTATATTGGGAGGAGCTTGCTCTGTGCTCCTCAGCCACCCAGCAGCTCAACCTTGATTTTATTTAGGAAAAGAAGTGAGGGGTAGCCTGGGTGTTGTTTTCAGAGCCCTTTCAGCTTGGTGGTGTTGGTTTTCCTGCCCTGAGGACGTCTTACACCCCTGCACTTCCCCAGCAGGAACTCTCACACTGGAGATGCTCACCCAGCACTTCTCTCTCACACTGGAAATGCTTCCGAGCAGGACATGCTGGCGTTGGCAAAAGGTCCCATCCTCCTGGGATGTTGCATGGAGCCTTCCTGGCAGGCAGTGCCAGGTCCTGCACTGTGGCTCTGAGGGAATTTATCTGACAAATTGCCTGTCCTGAGCTCCTCTGGGTTTTTTTCCCCCTCTGAAGCACAGAGAGACAAGGGCTGTTTGTCAATGATCTGGAGCAGAAGGCGTCCTCCAGGTTTTCCCTTGTCCCTTCACTGGGGTCGGTATTGCAGCCAAATTAGAGTGGAAAAGCACTGGAGAAAGGAGTGTGAATTCCAGATTACTGTGCTTGTTGCTTGCTTACAGAAGAGCTGTATGGCCAAATCTTCCTTAAATCCATGCTTGGGTGGTGTTGCTGAGGCTCTTTGTTGTTGGGTCCCAGTGTGAGCAGGGGTTTGTCCTGGAAACCAGCTTGGGAAGCTGCTGGATAGGTTGTGGGGGAATATTCCCATGATCTGTGGAGGTGGTGAGTACCCGAGCTGCAGGCATCCCTCTGGCTGCCAGGATTGCAGCCAGGATTGCAGCCTGGATTATATCCCTCTGCCTGCCAGGGATTGCAGCCTGGATTATATTCCTCTGGCTGACAGGGATTGCAGCTAGGATTGCAGGCTTTCCCTTAACCCTGATCATTCCCAATCCATGCCCATCTTGACTGCAGCCACTTGCTGCAGATTAGTTGGCCTTTAAATAGATCTAAATCGTGTGCTTTTACAGCAATCTCAGCCCAGCACTTGCCATGTGCTTGTTTGGGGTCGGTTTGTGCTTCCTTGCTTTTGGGGAAGGTGAAAAGAGGAAGCAAAGGGAGAATCTGAGCTTTTTGTCACATGGAGCTTGTGGTTTGTGAGAGCCCTGCTGAACCAGCTGTGGTGTGCTGAACTCACTGGGAAGATACCTCTGGAGCCACGTGCCTGCATCCCCTTGGGTATTTGAGTTCTGGGATTGAATTGTCATAAATCCCCTTTTTCCTTGAACCTGGGGAGAGTAATAACCCCAAGAGGGTTGGTTTCAGTGTTCCATGCCCTGACTTCAGGCATGTGAGCTCAAATTCAAGTGCCTTTTGGGATTTCTTATGTCTAAAAGGGAAGCAGAGATTTCACTGGCTTTATACGCCCAAAAACTGAACAAAGGACATGGGAGATCTCAGTTTATTGGGAAATGTGCCTTGGAGCACTTGTGCAGGTGGGCTGGTTGTGTCTAATATTTCAAGGAGGTAGTGTGGGGTGGGGGTGACAGGGAATTCAAACACCAGGTGTGGGCATGGATGCTCTGGAAGTGGGAGCTGAGCCATGAGGGGGCTGTTGTCCGGTGGGTGACACCGGGAGGGGATGGTGGCACAACAGCCTTTTGGTGGCAGTGAACAGTGGGGAGTGCAGCTCCTGTCCCTGCGCCCTGTGGGAATGCTGTGAGGAATGGGAGAGCTCAACCTAACCCGGGAAGCCGTGGTAGACTCTGAATTCTGCATGGAAATCCTTGTGCCTTGTGCTAATCCTGTGGGAGGAGTGAGCTGTGCTGCTCAGGCACAGCAGGGACTCGGGGCTATGGCATCTCTTGTCCTGCCTCCCACTCTTGGGAAGGAAATAAAATACTGTCCCCAGCTATTGAATTGTCCAATTCTGCCTGGTTTGTTCCCTGTCCTTGATTTCTCTCCTTCCCTCTGCCTGCAGCAGTCTTTGCACCTGACTCCAAAGGGCATATCCCAGTTGGCCACGGGTATAAATATTCCTCTATGGCTGCAGAGCCCTTAATGTTACAATATTTTCCAGTATGATGAAGAAATGAATTTTATAAACTGGTTTCTATTTAATCCATAAAAGAAACAGTAGGAAAACCAGGTCTTAATCTCCGAGTCTGGAGAGGTCAGTGGTGCTAGAAGCAGCGAGGGTGTCACAGAATAATGGAATAGACTGGGGTGGATAGGACTTAAAATGTCATCCAGTGCTACCCCCTGCCATGGGCAGGGACACCCTCTACTATCCCACCTTGCTCCAGGCCCCATCCCATCTTGCCCTCAGACCACACACGCCAGGGACTTCACCTCAGCGTTATCCCGGAGCCAGCACGGCTCAGGAGGAGCCAGAACAGCTCATGAGCAGCCTCCGACTCAGCCTTCTCTTGGGAAAGCAGCACCAAGTGCTCCAACAGGGACCTGCTGGGAGCTCTGGAACAAGCAGGAGGCACCAGCAGCCACACCAGACCATTTGCATGGCACCACTCAGCTCCCTGGACACGGCTTACCCAGCAAGTATTTCCTAATTTAAACAGCATTTACAGAAAAATCTCCTGCTGCTGCTGCACAATCTTGGGGTTTTTTCCTTGCTTTACATAATTATTTAAGTTGTTTTCCAAGGAGGTTTTGCTGTCCAACTTTGGAGGGTGAGTGTAGATCCAGCAACAGCCTCTCCTGCACGACCAGACAGGCTCCTGCAGGTCCCACACTTCAGCTGGATGGGCAACCCAGCACAGGGGCAGAGCCAGCAGAGATGCCCCCAGCTCCTCCTCCCTTACGCAGGATTAAAGGAGAAAATAAGAAACATCTGAAGAGTTTGAAAAGGAAAAGCACAAACTGTCAGGGACGAGAGTGGAATTGTTTGTGGTTTGGGGTGGGTTTTGAGTCTCGGGTTGTGAGGCAGAGAGACCTCACAGCAACATTTGTCACTACACACGGGGGATGGAGCTGGCCACCAATCCCAGGTTCTTCCCTGGAGCTGGCAGATGTCACATCAAGGGACTTTCCCAGTGAGCTCCAGCACCACGCTGTAGTTGGAACTCAGAAACACTTTTTGGCTGTCAGATCTCAACAGAGTTACAAATCCAGGCTCCTGAACTGCTGCAGATCACACCCAAAACCCAATCCAGCACAGTCAGGAGCAAACACACTCCCCCACAGCACAAATCCAACAGCTTCATAAAAAAAGACGGAGAGGGGCTTCGGACAAGGGCCCAAGGGGGAATGGCTTCACATGAACAGGGGCAGGGTTAGATGGGATATCGGAAAGAAATTCTCTCCTGTGAGGGTGGGGAGGCCCTGGCACAGGGTTCCCAGAGCCACTGCAGCTGTCCCTGGATCCCTGGCAGTGTCCAAGGCCAGGTTGGACACTGGGTCTTGGAGCAGCCTGGGATAGTGGAAGATGTCCCTGCCCATGGCAGGGGTGGCACTGGATGATCTTTGAGGTTCCTTCCAATCCGAACCCCATTCCATGATTCTGTGATGTAAAATCATGTGTGCTGATTTCTGAGGCTGATAGCAAAGCAATGGTTTTGAGAGAATCAGAGAAATCTGTAGGATGAGAATGTGAACGTATTTCAGGCTATAACTTAAACTGTATTTGGATTTCCCTGTGGAGGTGCCTTAGAACACGGCTGATACTGGAGACTGGTCTTGCCAGCTTTGAACCCTCAGCTCAATGTTTGAAATCCCTGCTGGGTTTCAGGTGGATAATCCAGTTTGGAGACCTTCCCTCACTACCCTGAGTGTTTCTGGCTCCCTCATGGTGCTGGATCCTCCCAGCCAGGACAGAATGTCACAAGGTCCCTCCGGGTGTCACTCCTGCCCTGCTTGGCTGAACTGGGGCAGCTGTTGAGCTGCCAGGATTGCAGGAATGTTCTGGTCCAGGGTTGGGTTGCTGGGAGCTCCCTGACCTCCTGTGGATGCTCAGGCTGGAATTCTGCTGTGCCTGGGACTCAGGGACAGTCTCAGTTCCCACTGAGCTCCTCTGCCTGATGCTGTTGGAGCTGTCAGACAAAAAGTCGAGTTCTAGGAGGGACAAGGCTACCCAGAATGGTGCAGAGCCTTGCTGGTGGAAAAAAAATTCAAAGAGAAATTCCATGGGTATCCCTTGTGCTTGTTAGGTGTTGGGAGCAGAGTGTGAACTGGACTTGTTCATTCATGGCTGTGTCCTGTTAATTTCCAGCAGAGCCACACAGTTATAATTACAGATTCTGTGTAAGCAGCATCTTCCCAGCATCCAGAACTCAGTCTTTGGCTGTTGGGATAGCACCAAAACCACAGCTGTGGACTGGCAGGCAAAAAACATTTTATTATCTCCTTTTTCACCTTCTTCTCTTTGCTCTGTAGATAAACCTGTCCTGTGAGCCCTTACAGGGAGATTTGTTGCTTATATCCAGGGAGATTTGGTACAGCTGTTAAAAATTGAGAGCATCTTTCTCTTGCACAGCACTGGCATGCTGAGCAGCCTCCTGGAGCTCAAGTGTCCCTTCAGAAGTAGGAAGCAGGTCTTTAAATTATAATTTGCTGCTCTTTTATGGCACTGCAGTGTGTAGCTGCTCTGTTAAGGATTCAGGCTGTAGAATCCAAGTCACTGAAAATCAGACTCCAGGAGTTTTAGACTGAAGCCCTTTTAAGGAACTGATGCTGTAAAATGTCTTGTCAAGCTCTCTGTGTTTAGATTTGTGGTGTTAAGTAGCTGAAGCAGCTTTTTCAGTCAAGAAAAGGGAGAAATGCTATAAATAATATTTTAAAAAGAAAATCTTTCAAGATTTTTGCAAAACCTGTCATTGTGAGTGGCTGGGATACAAGAGCTGTGCTGGGCTGGTGGGTAGGGTGGGTGATGGAGATGCCAGAATTTTCACCAGCCTGAAATTTCTACGATTTTGTTGAAATAAAAAAGGAGAATATATATTCAGAGCAGCAACATCTGCTGGCTTGGACAGAATCCCTGTAGGAATTGGGACCTGTGCGTCCAGAGGAGGTTGGACAGCTGAAATAGGGTCTTGCTGGCATTGTGGTAAAAGATATCAATGGTTTTAGAGTAAGGAATCTCCTCTCTGATGATCTTAGCACATCCATAACAGCACTGGTCTTGCCACAAGCCTGGTTTTGGGGATAAGCTGTAACATCTGTCCATGGTTCCTGTCCTGCTCTTTCTGGAGCTGGGTGCCTGGGCTGGGCAGTGTTGTCTTGGGCCGATCACTCAAGGCTTCCGTGGAGCGTGTCCTGGTGCTTTGGGACCTTGCTGCTGGGAAAAGGGACATATTGATGTTGATATGATGATGTTTGCTGTCCCCTGGCTGGGTGGGTGGGTGCTCTAGTCCTCCCCGTGGTATTTTGGGATGTTTTTTCCCTCTGGTGTGTCCTGGCCAGGACTCTCTCCAAGGCTGTCATTCCCCCCAGCCTCCCATGCACAGCTCTAATTCTGGACCTCTGAGGGCGAATCCCGACAGTTTTCGCTCCCTCACAGAGCTAAAAAATCCCGGAGGCTCTGCTGCCTCCACCTCTGTGTGCTCCATGTCCACGTTTAACCTGCCTCAGGCAGGTGCTCTCCAAGTGCAGAGCTCCGATGGCTGCGGGAAGGCGAGAGCCGGGAAATCTGCCGGGATCTCCTTATGCGAGAGCCGAGTGCGAGCGGTGAATAAGCAGATCCAGCTGACCACGAGGGCTCTGAAGGGCACCTCTGCTTTTCCCCCCGTGTGTGGACACAGGAGATTGCTGTTGGCTCCAGGTGGGGTCAGGTGCCTGCCTCGTGTGTGGGTGCTGGTCGATAGGAATTGATTTCCCAGGCAGATTGGCACCGGAAGGGAGCTGGGAGAGCGACATCCCAGTTTCCTTGGGTCGGACAGCGAGGCTGTTTGAACGTCTGCAGTTGATTTAGTGCAGTCACCTTGGAGACCTTTGCTTTGTGGAGAAAATGATTTCAGCAGCTCTCTCAGGGTGGGAAGGGATCCCTCCTGGGAGCACAGTGCGTGCTGCAGTGTGAAGGGATGACTTGGGTATGAAAATTGGGGCTTGATTCCTTTGGGGCCAACTCACCCCCTGCAAAAAGTGTAACCACACTGTGCACTGGGTCTGAACTTACCCTGCCGTGCTGAGAGACATGAACTGTAAGGCTTTAGGAGGCACCAGGAGGATTTCATGTCCTCGTGTCAAGCTTGGATATGGCCCTGGGATAAATCTGTCCCACAAAGCAGTGTCAGTCAGGGCTGAGCAGGTGAGAGATGTCCTTGAGATGTTTGGGGGGTTTAGGGATTTAGTTCCTGGTCAGGCAGAGTGGCTTCCTTCTGTGTAACAAGCAACCTCAGGAATCAGGTTGGCAGTGGGTATCCCTGGATTGCTGCCCATTCTTCCCTGGGAGGGACCATATCGCCATCCTGTAGTGAACTTGATCACCACCACTTTGTGAGAGCAGCTCTAGGCTGTGCCTGTAAAACCTCCCTGCTCTGATGTTCTTGTGGAATTACGGTCATTGAGGTTGGAAAAACCCTCTGAGATCATTGAGGTCAACCATTAACCTGCCACTGCCAAGGCCACCACTGATCCATGTCCCCAAGTGCCACATCCACAGGGCTGTTAAATGAGGGATGGGAACTCCAGCACTGCCCTGGGCAGCTGTGCCAGTGCCTGACCACCCTTTCCAGGAAGAAATGTTCCCAATATCCTTCCCTGGCCCAGCCTGAGGGCACTGGGAGCAGAGCCCGACCCCCCCCGCCCCCCGGCTGTCCCCTCCTGTCAGGAGCTGTGCAGAGCCACAAGGGCCCCTGAGCCTCCTCTGCTCCAGGCTGAGCCCCTTCCCAGCTCCCTCAGCCTCTCCTGGGGCTCCAGCCCCTTCCCCAGCTCCGTTCCCTTCCCTGGACACGCTCCAGCCCCTCCAGGCCTCTCTGCTCAGGAGGGTCCCAGAGCACTGGAGGTGTCCCAGCAGTGCCAGCCCAGGGGACGGGCACTGTCCTGCTCCTGGGACATACGGGGTCTAAGCTCACTTGGACAAAAACAGTGATGGAAGGGAGAGGGTATAAAGAGACACAAAATGCTGGATTCTGGAGGTGGGACAGCTGGGAGAAGGGAGAAAAGCAGCAGTGGAAATGAGATGAGGAAGCCAGTGTTGTGTAGTTGGTAACTTTGCTTGTAGAGCAGCCGGAAGCAGTGGACACAGTGGGATGTGAATGTGTAAGGAATGATGGGGTGTTGCGCCTCCAAGGGAACGAGCTCCATCTAAACATCTCAGCCTGTCCTTGTTTCTCTGAGGACCTTTTCCAGCTTTAGTGGCTTGGATGCGAGTGCCACCAGCTCGGGATGTCTCCACAGGTCTGTGCTGTGCAGGAGGTGTGCCTTGAAGCTATTTTGGGGTCAGGTACGGAGGCGCTGACTTCTTGTCCCTCTGTTCCCGTGCAGGACGCAGGCGGAGATGGCCCACACGTGCCGGGGCACCATCAACCTGTCCACGGCCCACATCGACACGGAGGACTCGTGCAACATTGTGCTGTCCAACGGGGGCAGGACCTACCACCTGAAGGCCAACTCGGAGGTGGAGCGGCAGCGCTGGGTCACGGCCCTGGAGCTGGCCAAGGCCAAGGCCATCCGCATGCGGAACAACCAGTCAGGTAGGGTGCACCCGAAGGCAGCCAGAGCCTTGCGGTTCCTCCTGGTCACCCAGCCCTTCTGTGCTTGTGAATTGGTGCAGAACCCACCCAGATACGGTTTCATGCGTAGCTGGAAGTTGCTGATGGTCTCCCAGGGACACAAAGGGTTGGACGCAGCCCTGCTGCACCCGTAGCCGTGGGAATGGCTGGAAATTGTGGAGAGCCAGTAACAATGAGCTAATTAGAAGAATAAGATAAGATAATAAGATAATTCTTATTAATAATAAGAAGGAGCTAAGGTGCTCCTTCTGGAAGGCAGAATGATGTGTCTTTCTCCTGGAGACTTTGTGATGGGAGTGCTGTAAATGCCAGGTCAGAGGCCTGGGCACCACATGGGTGGTGTTCCATAGCTTGGGGAGGTTTGGTGGATGAATGACACAGAGCTGAGTTGAGCTGTTTCTGTGTGCATCTCTCCTTCTGCCTCTTTGTTGTGGTGTTTATTGGAGTAGGTCTGGGACAGCTACACTTTCTAAAGCTCTCAGAGTCCTGTGCCTGGTCCACAGCTCCTCCCCAGGGTGACATTGTTCTGCTCTGTAGTGGGTCAGTTAGGATTGACAAACAGAATACTTTAGGAATATTTCAGTGATTCTATGAGTCTGTATTTCAATGTTTATAACTCTTCTGAGATGAACATTGGGTTTTCTTCTACAAACAATCTCAGCTTCAAACTGCAGTAAACAAACTTCAGAAATGGGAAAGAGAAGGCTCCAGGGAGGCCTTAAAGCACCTTCCAGAACCTGAAGGAGCTCCAAGAGAGATGGAGAGGATCTTTGGGCAAGTGACGGGAGTGCCAGGACAAGGGGGAATGGCTTCCCACTGCCAGAGGGCAGGGAGAGGTTGTATATTGGGAAGGAATTGTTCCTTGTGAGGGTGGGCAGGCCCTGGCACAGGGTGCCCAGAGCAGCTGTGGCTTCCCCTGGATCCCTGGCAGTGCCCAAGGCCAGGTTGGATGGGCCTGGCTAGTGGCTAGCAGCCTGGGCTAGTGGGAGGTCCCTGCCCATGGCAGGAGGGTTGGACTATATGATATCTAAAGTCCCAACCCAAACCATTCTGTGATTTTATGTGCTGTGAATTTTCTGTCCCTTAAAATTCCAGCTCTGGAATATACAAATACTAACAGAGAGTCCAGCTGATCCAGGAGAAGGGGGAAGTTTCTGGGCACGCTTGTTTAGCCGGGCAGGGTGGGACACTGTGCTGGTGCTGGCTGCACTGAGGTGGCTGTGGGGGCTGTCGGGTCAATCAGCTGGTGGGTGTGTGGGAAAGGATCTCCTAGAGAGGTGGGAGTGTGGGAAAGGATCTCCTGGAGAGGGAGGTGTGTGGGAAAGGATCTCCTGGAGAGGTGGGAGTGTGGGAAGGGATCTCCTGGAGAGGTGGGAGTGTGGCTTTACTTTCCCTTTGGCACCGTGGGGCTGTGGCAGTGCTGGCTCAGGTGGAGCGGTCACAGGGGCTGTCAGCCGCTGCCTCCCGCCTCAGGCACAGCTATTTTGGTTTGTGCCTGCCCATAAAAATGGCACATGCCGAGGCTGGCTGTGCCGAGGCTGCGGCCGTGCCGGGCTCCCAGCTCGGGCTCCGGGCAGTGCTGTGGATGTGGCTGCGCTGCCCCGCGGCTCTGCTGACTCGGCTCTGATCCAGGCCACGGAGCTGATGGGAGAGAAAATCCACACCAGATTCCTGCTTCTCCTAGCTTTCCTGATCTGATCAGAGGGGATGAAATGCTCTGTGGATGGGTGCTGAATCCCTGTGCTGTGGAGGTAGAGCTGAGCACATCAGTGAATTGCTTTATGCCTTAGTGTTCACCTGGCTGATGGTTTGTCCCAATTAGAGATCTTTTAATTATAATAAAGAGTGACTGTGTGTTTGGCTTCAGTCAAAATAGAATTCCTGATGTTGTGCCCCTATGAGCACTGGGGTGGATGTTTACAAGTAAAGGGAAGAGGTTCTGGATTTGCTGTAGAAGTTCCCAGTCCTTCAAGTCTGCTCATGTGCAGAATTGTCTGAATTGCCTCCTCTTATCCTGAGGCATCCCCAAAACCTGTGTGTTCCCCAAGGGCTGCTCTGCAGAGCCCAGGTGGGCTCCAAAGCCCATTTGCAAAGGGTGGTGAGCAGCTGAAGGGGTTTGTGCCCTCAAGCAGGAACATCCATGGCTCTGGGAGGCCAGAATGTGGGGAGAGGGTGACAGAGGGGGCAGGTAACGTGGGCGGAGGAGCAGTTTGTGTCTGATGCTGTCTGTCCTCCTGGGAAAGGACACAAAGAGCAGCCTTGTGGCCATCTGTGCTCATGGGCACTGCCTGCTGCCCTGCCTGCTTCAGAGGCCAGGGCCTCACCACCCCCACTGGGAAGAGTTTATTCCCAATATACAACCTCTCCCTGCCCTCTGGCAGTGGGAAGCCATTCCCCCTTGTCCTGACCCTCCATCCCTTGTCCCCAGTCCCTTTCCAGCTCTCCTGGAGCCCCTTTGGGCCCTGGCAGGTGCTCTGAGCTCTCCCTGGAGCCTTCTCCTCTCCAGGTGAACACTCCCAGCTCTCCCAGCCTGGCTCCAGAGCAGAGGGCCTCCAGCACCCACAGGGGCTATTTCACAGGACTTTTCGTGTCTGTTTTTAACAGCAAAACCTGTTCCCAAACCAAGTATGGGATGGAAGACTTGGCTGTTCTGTGCATGGGGGAGCTCTGGTTTCCCCTCTGCCCACGGTGGAGTCAGGAGTATTTTGGTAACGAGCTGTGACCTGGGACATTGGTCCTGGGAGATGTGACCTAAGCTCTCTGTCCTCATCCTGCTTCCCAGGGAGAAACCTGCCCAGGGCTTCCGGGTGGATTAGCGGCAGAAAGTGAGAGCGGAGCTGAGCTGCTGGCTTAGCTCTCTCCTCAATTACCACATGTGCTTAATTCCTCTAAAACACATACAGAGTGTGACAGGAGGACAGCACAAGTCCCAGACCAAGCTCTGCTCAGCCAAACCTGGCATTCCTGTTTCTAGGTGGGATTGCAAAGTGTTGGTAAAGTTGTAGTAAACTCGATTTGTCCTCATCCAGCTCCATCACCTGCTTTTATCAGTACTGGCTGTGGCCCTGTGCTGTTACCTGGCCTGAAAATCAGATTTCTGAATTCACCCTCTGTGTTTGGCGACTGTGGGTGATGGATTTTCTTTAAACAAAGACAAAAATGGATATAAAATTATCCTTTCTTTTTAGAGCAATATCAGGACATCCAGGAATTGTATGACTGCTGAATATATGAGGATTGCTTTCTTGGCTCTGTAATAAGGGGGTCTTTGGAAAGGTGTGCAAGGGGAGGGTGGAAATCTGTTCCTGGTATTTTAAACACTAGGAAAACTCCCCAAAATGGACTTGGGCTGCTTGGAGAGGGAGTTGTGATTCCTTTTGGTTCCCTGCTCAGGGATCCCCGACAGGAGAGAGGGTGAAAGCCCTCTTCACCCTCTGGAAATTCACAACACTGGAAAGTAGTGTGATTCCAGATTCGCCTGATCCGGAGCAGATTCCAGGCTGACAGAAAGTGATTTTGGTGTTCATGGTGCTGAAATCCAGGAGTTCACTGGACAGGTCAGTGCTGGTGTCTGTGCCAAGAACAGCTCACCTGCCAACCACTCTCAGAGGCGTCTGGTTCCTTTGGCTGAGGCTGGAGTCAGTGCAGCAGAAAAAGTGGGAATTGATAATCAGAGTGGAAAAGAAGGAATGCAGGTTTGCTGTGTGTGCTGCTGTGATCTCTTCCTGGTGATGCCCTGTCTCTCCCCACAGTGACTCACAGGGTTTTCAGCAGAACTTGAAAAGAAAACCCTAACAACCAAAAAGGCACAAGACTAACTAGAGAAATAAAATCTCCTCCGACAAGGGAAGGAGCATGATGGAAAGTAAATTTTTCATCTGGGAGGAGGACAACTGAAGGTGCCACATGGATGATGGTCAGTGGTGCAGGAAATGTGCTGGAGCCCCAGGAGAGGCTGAGGGAGCTGGGAAGGGACTCAGCCTGGAGAAAAGGAGGCTCAGGAGGGCCCTTGTGGCTCTGCACAACTCCTGACAGGAGGGGACAGCCAGGGGGGTCGGGAGGAGAGGGAACAGCCTCAGGCTGGGCCAGGGAAGGATACTGGGAAAATTCCTTCCTGGAAGGGGTTCTCCAGCCTTGGCACAGCTGCCCAGGGCAGGGCTGGAGTCCCTGTCCCTGGCGGGATTGAACAGCCTTGTGGATGTGGCACCTGGGGACAGGGGTTATTGGTGGCCTTGGTAGTGCTGGATTAATGGTTAGACTTGATCTTAAAGGTCGTTTCCAACGTCAACAGTTTTGTGACTGTCTGAGTCTAGGAAAAGTTGGGGACAGCTTTTCTTACTGCAAGAAAAAGGAAGGAATTAGCAGGTTGTAGGTTTAAATGGAGCACGAATAATTAATATTTTGTATGACATCCAATTAAATGGTGGCACTTGCTGCCGGGAGCCAGAAAATCCAGGGAGACTCAACAGATTTGGGCACAACTTCATCCCTCGGGGTACAAGCTGTAACTGGCTGTGCATGGAATGTGATCTGGGGGCTCCTTGTGCAGCACAGCTCTGACAGTGAAGGATCAGTGCCCAAATACCAACTGCAGTTTGCTTGCTGGGGAAGAGATGGAATTTCCTGGGGTTTTAGGCTGACCTTGTGCGACCATCCTGGGGAGGATTCACTTTGATACCAACACCCTGTGGTGTGGATCAGTGATCAGGGATAATGGGGGTTGATAACTTGGGTTACCTGGTTATTCCTCCTGCCTTAATCCATTGTTTTCTTCTTGAAAAACAGGGATGGATTGCTTTTGGTGGCTTTCTGTGGACTGCAGGAGGGTGGGAGCTCTGGGCAGGGGGATAGGAAAAGAGGGTTGGTTGTGCTGGTGATGCTCTCTGCTCTGGTCCTGGGGTGAATTCCTGTTGCAATAGAGTGGAAAGGGAAAATCCAGCTCTGGGGAGGGGCACTGGAGCCATAGGGATCCCATTGCAGGGTTGGGGTGCAGTCGGGTGGGTGGAAGCCAAGGGGAAGCTCAAGCCAGCAAAGAGTTCCCTTTTAACGTCCCAGATCCAGCATTAAAAAATAGCCATAATTAATTATTCCTCAGCTTTCCCTTTAACCACCCCACTGATAACATCACTTTTGCTGCTCTCCTCATTTTGGCTCTTTTTTGTCCTTTTTCCAAGGCAGGGGTTTGTTTGCAAAAGCCATTTTGAGTTGGGCCTGTGACACTGCAAAGCATCTGGCACCTTCCCTGTCCCACTCCATGAATTATCCCCTTGTTGCTCCCCCCGGCCTCACAGAAGCTCCTGGCCAGGTGGCCTTGGCTTGTGGCTCTGCTGGGGTCGTGGCAGGACGGGACAATCTCTGTCATTGTTGTTCCAGCTCATCGCTGGCTGTAACAGTCCAGCTATTCCCAGCTCTTTTGATAACAGCATTCCCTCTTCCCCTCCTCCCTGTGAGGTTCCCCATCACTGTGAGCTGTTTTCCCTGTGCTGGAGGGCTCGTGCCTGGAGGCACTGGCTGCCAGAGCTGTCACCTTGCTCTTCTAATTGTCTTTTTATCCTTGGAGTCTTGATTTTCCCAGGATAGCCAGCTGATGTTAACTATGCCAGGAGCTGCTGCCATGGGGAATAGAATTGACAGTGCTGCTGATGGAGTTGTTTGCTTGGATTTTCCATTCCTAATGATTCCTGTCTCCTCTCAGTGCCTTCTGCTCTCACTTGTGTTCCCTCCTGCAGTTGGCAGAATGCTCTGGCTTCCCAGTTTCCTGATGGATTGGGGTGAGTTGGTCCATCTCAGCCACCCCCAGTGAGCTGCAGCCAACACTTCAGCTCCTTCTGCCACAGCCACAGGAATGCTGGAGGGCAGGAAGGGTTTGCAGGGGGTGTGGACAGGCTGGATCCATGGGAACCTACGCCAGGGAAAGGGACTTTGGACAAAAGTCTGGAGTGATGGGTTAGATGGGATACTGGGAAGAAATTGTTTCCTGTAGGTGTGCTGAGGCCTTGGCCCAGGGTGCCCAGGGCAGCTGTGGCTGCCCCTGGATCCTTGGAAGTGTTCAAGGTCAGGTTGGATGGGGCTTGGAGCACCCTGGTCTAATGAAAAATGTCCCTGCCCATGGCAGGGGGTGTCACTGGATGAGCTTTAAGGTCCTTTTCCACCCCAAACCAGTGTAGGGTTCTCTTATCTACAGAGCCTCCAACTGCTCCCTTCTCCTGGCTGCTGCCTGGTGGTGCAAACATGAGGAGGATGGGAGGAATCTTTGGATTTTTCTATTTNGTTATTTTTCTAATCTGTTTTTAATTCCCTTGCTGCTGTTTTCCACTCCACTTGCATGTGGAGATGGAGTAACCCCAGAAATGAGCTTCCCTCCTCGCTGTGGTGCCGCTCTTCCCGTGATTCCCAGGTACCACACCACGCTCGCTGTTGTTGTGCAGATAATCCGTGATAATCATTCCCAGCGAAGGAACCCAGAAAACAGTACTTACATAACAGCACGAATTAAACATTCCAGCAGGAGCTCAGAGCAGCCAGCAGTATTTAGGCCATTCCTGCTGCTCCTGCCTCATCCTCTGGAGCGAGTGAAGGAGCCGTGGCTGTTCCTCAGCACTGGATGGTGTCATGGTCCAGTGGAAGCTGTCCCTGCCCATGGCAGGGGTTGGAAGAAGATGAGTATTAAGGTCCTTTCCAACCCAACTATTCCGTGATTCTATGACAGGACAAGGGGGAATGGCTTCCCACTGCCAGAGGGCAGGGAGAGATGGGATACTGGGAAGGAATTGTTCCCTAGGAGGGTGGGGAGGAGAGCAGCTGTGGCTGCCCCTGGATCCCTGGCAGTGTCCAAGGCCAGGCTGGGCATTGGGGCTTGGAGTAGCCTGGGGGAGTGGAAGTTGTCCTTGCCTGTGCCAAGGGAACTGGATGAGCTTTAAGTTCCCTTCCCACCCAAACCATTCTGGGGTTCTGTGACTCAGAAGTGGGATGGGAATTGATGTCACAGCTCCTGCTGCTGTGCAGGGCTGCTCTTACCCCTGCCCAAGGGCAGAGGCACATCCCCCCTTCCTCCCCTGCCCTGTGCCACTGCCCAGGGAATCCTGCTGCTCCATTCTCTGGGCAGTCACCCTGTCCTTTCACCCTCTTGGCAGCCTCTTGGAATTTTTGGGCTCCTGAAATCCCTCGGCAGGTTTGGCATTCAGCTGTGTGTGGCAGGCCAGGCCCTGTGGCAGTCTCTCCGTGGAGCTTTTAGGGCTCCTGTGTTTTCAGCATTCCAGGTGAGGCTGCAGCAATAACCCTCTGGGAATAAACACAGGAACATGACAGAGCAGAGGAGTGCTGGGGGCGAGGCTCTGGGAAGGGCTGGCACAGCAGGAGCCGAGCAGGGGTGGGCAGGAGGCTCTGTGCCCACGCCAGACTCGGGAAAACGCTCCTGCTGGAGGAGGGCGGTGGGATGTGCAGCACGAGGATTCTGGGGGAGGTTTAGATTGGATATTGGGGAAAATTCCTTCATGAAAAGGGTGGTCAGGCTTTGGAATGGGCTGCCGAGATGGTGGAGTACCCATTCCTGGGGGGGTTTAGCAGCCATGTGGATGTGGCACTTGGGTACGTAGGTGGCCTTGGCAGTGCTGGGGTGCAGTTGGACTCAATGATCTCAGAGGGCTTTTCCAACCTGAGTGATTCCATGATTCTCTGAACTCTGCTGGCACACCAGGCCCCTTCTTTCCTCACCAGGGTGACCAGGGACAGCTGTGGTGAAGGAAGAGGCCTGTTTTTTGGCTGAGCTGATAGAGAAGGAGTTTGATGCAGGAACAGCGGGAGGAGAAATCGCTCTGGGTCCTTGCCAGTCCTGCCTGGTGCCTGTGGGAGCTGGGAGGGCGGGCAAAACCCAGGGGCTAAAGTCTCCTGTTGTACACACAGGGCTCAGTTCACTCCGTGGCAAGTTGGAGAGCAGTTTCTTCTCCAGCAAAAATGGGAGGAAGAGGGATAATTTCCTAGGGTGAGGATGGTGCTACTCCTGGAGTTGATAAATAACAAGGGAAAACTGGTTATAAATTGATAAAGTGATAAATACCAGGGCAGAATGGTCTCTATTGCGCCAAGTTTGTAGGTACCACAAATCCATTCTTATTTCCAAAAGTGCTGTGGATTGTGGTACAGGTTTGTGTTTCTCCCATGCCTATCTCCTGTGTTTCTTTAAATCTTTTTCTTCCCCTCATTTCATTATTTATGGCCCTTTCCCCGTGTGCCCAGGGCAAACACTGTGAGTGTGTGGACTGAGTAAGGGGATTTCCATCATTCCATGTTTTCCAGCTGTTGTAAGTCAGTGTTTGCTTTCTCTCATTCTCAGTGCTTTTTTTTTTTTTTTGTTGCTTCCACACGATCTCCTCCCTTCCACGCGTCTTTTTGACAAAAGAATTTCCCAAGGTCACTTGGCAAGGCTGCAAAGCCCAAACCAGTGACCCTGGGGCAGGTGTGCCCACATTTCACCTTAACTCAGGGCTAATTATTTCCCTTGGGGAATTGCGAGTGGTGCTTCGTGACTTCCAGCCAAAGGGGTTGGAACAGCCTTTGCAGGGTCATAGAATCGTGGAATGGTTTGGGTTGAAGGGGCCTTAAAGCTCATCTTGTGCCACCCCCTGCCATGGGCAGGGACACCTTTATCCCAAGCGGGCAGAGCTTTGCCATTCCCAGTGCCCGGCTGGTGCCCGGCAAGGAGGGACCGTCTGCACTGAGTTCATCCCAGCTCGAGTGAGAAGTTCCCAAAATGACAAACCCGGTCAATATTAGCAAGTGCAGCAGGGAAGGAACAACAGGATCATCCTTCCCACTTCTGCACCCACGCAGGAAGGGGGGATGTTTAAGTTCCCAGGGAATACACAGTGCTTGCCTGGCAGGGAACCAGGAGAGGCTCACCCTTGGTGACAAGACTTTGGTGTTTGAGCAAGAAAACACTTTTACTACAAACTTGTTATTTTTCACAACAGGCGAAAGAATGTGGTTTCCCTAAGTACCAGTGACACGCCGGGTCTAGCTCAGGAAGACTTTCAAAAATATTTGTGCTAAAAATAATATCAAAACTTTCAAGCACTTCTAGTGCTATCTAAAATGGGAGCATGCATCATATTTATATGCTGGAAAACCTTATTCCCAAACTAAGATTCACAGGTTTCAGGAAAAATGACACATGAAAAGGGACTGGACACACAGATAAAGCAAAACTTTATCCACTGGGAGAGCCAAAGGATAGGAGTACCTGAAGGTGGCCTGCAAGAAAGGTGGACAGGGACTTGGGACAAGGGATGGAGGGACAGGACACAGGGAATGGCTTCCCACTGCCAGAGGGCAGGGAGAGATGGGATACTGGGAAGGAATTTTTCCCTGGGAGGGTGGGCAGGCCCTAGCCCAGGGTGCCCAGAGCAGCTGTGGCTGCCCCTGGATCCCTGGCAGTGCCCAAGGTTGGACACTGGGGCTTGGAGCATCCTGCGATAATGGAAGGTGTCCCTGCCCATGGGATGACCAGTTCCAGCACAGGGGGTTCCCGGTGTGGTGGGGGGGTGTGGTGTCCTCACAGAGATGGGGCTGCAGGAGGGGGACAAGGCCAGGTCCTTGCTCAGCCTGGCTCTTGTGCCCTGCACTCTCTCAGTACTGGGAGCAGACTCTGGCTACAGATTTTTAAGGCAAGTTTCACCTGTAAGGAGTTTTTAATGCCACGTTTAGCAATACAACAGGGATTTTCATACAATTGGGAGCACCAAGAGGGAGAGTCCCAGCTCAGGGAATCAGTTCAGTATCTCACTGTTATTGTCAGTCATTCAGAATTCCCACGCGCTTTTTTCTTTACCTGGCACAGAAAAAGGCTGTTGGAGGTAAATCAGATTTGAGCTCTGGAAACAATAACAGTCCTTGCTAATTAGAAATGAGTCACTGAGCGAAAACTGATCCTTCAGTGTGTCTGAAGGCATCTCTGGAGGGCTGGGCTGGGGCAGAGGGGGAGGTGGCAGAGCTGTTGGGCACTGAGGAATGAGGGACTGGCAGGAGACCTTGTGGTGGTTGTGTGTGATGAAGCCCAACAGCTCCTGCTCCTGGCCACAGAAGGGAAAATGGGATTAGGATTGGTGGTGGGATACAACAGCTCTGTGCAACCCTGGCAGGGCACAGGGAGTCCCTCAGGGTTCTCCCTGCACATAAAGGAATTTGGGTTGGATGCTCATTTGTTACTCAGGTATCAGGGAATTGCTGGGACTCACAGCTTGAGGGAGCAGAGCACCTGCAGGGCCATGTGTGGCTTCCATCCCCACGGGATTCCTGACATCCCTCTGGACAAGGTACATGGGATATCTGAGCATACTGCAGTCACAGAATCACAGAATTGTT
>WAAG01074567.1:0-13361 GCA_013390105.1 Tichodroma muraria
GATTATCTGTGTTTTTTTAACCCCCTGATGAAACAAAACACACAGGAAATTGAGAGCGTGGATAATGAATGTGGAAACAGGTTATAGATGTTGGCATCAACTAGGAAACGGGTTTTCCCGAACTTTATAACTCTTGTGTTCATTTAAGCAAATCAATTTCAGTTTGCATGCAGTGATCAGTAGTATATAATTTTTGCATTTGGAGAACAACAGGGGACACCCAATGAAGGCAATATTAGACCATTAAATTGCAGACCTGGCAAAGAGAGTGTGTTAGTCTCATCATGGATGCAGCACTTGCCTCAAATTGTAATGGCACAGAGTGAGTTCAAATCCCACCGGGTGTTCTGTTTTTATTAGAAATACTTCATATCTCTTATTCTTGGTGTCAAATGGATCACTATGCTTTCAGCACTTAATTATCTTTATCATCCAAAAATACTCTGCCTCTAATGAAAATATTTAAACAGCTCTTCCAGGAGCAAAACATAATGCAAAACCCTGTTGCTCAGAACGGCCGCAATTCCTGAGGATGTCAGAGTGGGCATGGAAAGGGCTGTTGCCTCACACAGCACAACACTGGGATTTGTGGAGGCCAGCAGAACTGGACAGGAACTGGGGGATGGGCTCCCTTTTCATGTAGCTCAGCTGCCACGACAGCCATTTTATGTAACTTCACCAGCTGGGGTAACCAAATGTGATGTTAGAGCCTTTATGCTTTGTTTTGTTACCCTCAATGTATTTGTGGTGTTCCATGTATTTCCTGTTTTGAGGGAGCAGTAAGCAGGGCCTCCTACGACTAATCTAAGGCTTGCAGTTTCTTCTAGACTACAAGCGAAGTTTGTATTATCTTGTGACTAAACTGTGTTCTTGCTTCCATTATAGCGAGGGCAAATTCTGCTGATGTTGCTCATGTTTTGCTGACGTTTCTACCCATTTGTTTCCACCCCTGCAAAGTTTCCTTCCATGCTAGTTTTGCATATCAAAAGCCAACTACATTGGGTCTATTATATATGGTGGGTGGAATGGAATTGTCAAAAGCATCTAAGTGGTTGAGGAGGTTTTGTCTATAGCAGAATCACATGTGTGACTGAAGCCTGGGTAGTCCTACCTGACCTAATTTGAACTTCAGAACAACTGACAGAAGTGAGATGTCAGCACAGAAGTTGTTGGCATGGGCTGTGAATGAGACTGTGGAGTGTCCAGAATGGCTAATTTTCTTTGAAGTCTGTGTCAGTGTGCTTTAGTGCTGCTGTTGTCAGTGACCCCAGCTACTTTAATACCTTTGTGGCCATGTCAGATAAATTGTAGTCCTGTCTCCAATCTCGGTGTGTATGCACTGCTTGCATGGATACTTGAATGCTGCAAGGGAAGCAAGAAAATCTGGAGGCCAAACATAGCAAGGTTCTTTATAATTATGATCTTGTGGTATATTTGTACAGATGAGAGTGTTTATTTTATTGTGGTGAATGTGAGCTTTGATATTGCTAATGCTTAATAAGAGTTCATGCTTCACTTTCCAAATGGAAGCTTCCTCTCTTTGTTAAGAGCAGCACACATGGTAAAATGAATTATTTCTTATAGTACAGAGTACAATAACTGCTGCCTCCATTCACTTCTGGTCATGGAGAATACCATGGATTCTGCTGCCTTGCCTTCAGAGCACTATTGTTTATTGTCACAAAATACAGAGAAAAGGGCATTTCAAGAGCACTTTTTTTGAACGATTTCAGTCTTGCCACTGTATTACTAGTACTGTTTGGTTGTTTCCAAATAGTGTGGCTTTCATTTTTCTTGACAGCATTTATTTTCAGGGATTTCATTCTGCTTATTACATGATTATATTCCTATTCTCAGATAATGTACAAGCATTTTCATCAAGCCATAACATAGAGGCATTATTGATATCATTCTGCTTCTAACTGGGGATCAGATTCACTCAAAATTTGTGAAAGCCACCTAATGAATCTGAGCAGAGTTTTAGCCCAGTGACAGAGAGATGACTAAATACAGTCAGCTTATGCTTGGTTTTGCCTTTTTNAGACTGGCCAAAATGAGAATCAAACTTGGAAAAATACCCATATTTAAGTATTTTATTTCTGCAGTTTTGGAAACTTTCAGTATTTTCCAGAGTGATTTGCTAGAAATTATTTGGCAAATTTTGAAATGTTTCAACACTTTGTAGAGCATCATTGAGGTTTCTTGTCTGTCTGACATGAACTGTCAGAAAGGGCTATATTTACAGCTACCACTGAAAAATGCCAGTTAAGTAGTGTACTAGTGGTGGAATAATTGTAATGTCAGACAGCATACTCATTAAGTGTTCTCAACAGCTGGCCCAAGTGGTTGTGTTAGGTGTTTGAGCATGTTTTGTGCTTGTTCACTAGGCTTTTTTTATAAGATCTGTACTGTCACTGTGGAAAATCTGCTTCTGTCACTGGGGCAAGCATGCTCTCAGTGTGGTCTATGTGTGCGAGCAGGGCATTCAGTAAGGCTGGGGCCATTTTTGTAATTTCCTACCGATTTACATTTTTGTAATTTCTTACCGATTCTTATCACTAAGTGATAAGATCATAAACACTAATGCCAGCAGTGACAGCAAACCCCTCTAACTAATCTTGATGACCATCCTGCTTTTATTTGTAGTTGAGAGTGAGTAACATAGCTGTACTTTTACTTCTCAGGTTTGGCTTGGGAAGGATAGAATTTGCTGGGGGCTTGAATTGGTGGTGACATTTCTACCTTTGGCTAAAACAGCCGGATCTTGGAGCTGATCATCCCCTGCTACTCTCTGTGGAGTGCCTACAGTGCAGTGCCAGGCTATCTTTGGGCAGCCTCCTGTGTTACCATGCTGCAGCTTCTGGCACAGGGATGATAGATGTTCCACGCCAGCAATGAGATCCATATGGTCCATGTACCATACGGCCTGAGCCAGACAGTTTCCTTGGGCTAGAAGCACTAAGCTCCTATGGCTGTCCAAACGCCAATAACTTCCCTCCCGCGGTCCTGTCCTTGCTCTGTTTCTGTCTATGCGATTCCTTCACCATGCTTCTCTCTCTTCCCCCGCCACAGGCTGCCCCACTGCTACCTACAGCCCAAAGTTTCTGCTGCGTCTTCATTTCCTCCCTGTAGATCAATTCAGCCTGTCCTGCCCAATTTGCGCTGCTGACTGGCCTTGGCAGCTTCCGTCCTTGTCACTGCTTTGCTGAATTAAAAATTAAACCATGTCGGATGAGAGCAGGGGAGAGGCTTTCTGCAGGTCATCAACAGAGTCTATTGACAGTTTCTCATCCTGCTACCTCAAAAACTAACAACAGCAAAGAAAACTGGGCAGCTTAAGGCAAAATCCTGCTAGGTCTTGTCCGGGAGTGACATCAGAAGTGTTTTGGGGGATTTTTCCTATCTGTAGGAGGATAGCAGAGCATGGGCAGACATCAATATGCCAACATGATGTGTGTATGCATTCCTGAGTCCTTTTGAACACGGGGTTTCTCCAGTCTCCCACGTTTTGGCTATTGCAGTTTAAATTAGCTGAAAAACCGTCTTCAATTTTGCTTCTTTGGAAGCAATTCCTACTGTTTTTCCCTAGTAGCTTACTGCAAAGACGCGATGGTGCATGGTGAGCACTAGTTTTGGTGCAGATACTTGATTTCAGAGTTGCTGAGACGGCAGAAATATTGCAAGACTTTCCACTGCTGGAACTCAGGGGCCACTTCAGAAATTCAGTTAAGGTAGGAAAGCATCTGGCTGATTGCATGACAAAGGGTCTGACAAAGCTGAGTCAGTTTTGAATCAGTTTTATAAAACAAAGTTGTGTTATGTTGGCATAAACTCTTTCCTTAGTCCTCCATTCTCACACCAGACACGTTTTACTCAAGTCCTCCAGTGCTGCTCTGACAGTCAAATCACCTCCCCAGGAAAGAGGACCTGCAGGCCATGAGTCTCAGATAGGCTGGAACACTTGCATGCTGTCCTTCCTGTAGCGTGGGGACACTGAGTGTTTCACCTAACTAGGAGAAACATCTCCCCGTCAAAGTAGGAAACTTGTAAAGCAGGCGTTGAATGTCCTCAGATACACTGGCTTCTAAAAATGAAAGAGGAAAAGAAACAGGGAGAACTCCGGACCAGTTTGAGGAGATAAAGATGTTTTAAATGATACACAGTTTGACCTTCAGATGTTGTTACCAGTGAGGAAAGATCAGGTATTTCCAGATGGACCAAGGATTTTCTTTTCCCTTATCAGAGGGTTAAATTAAATGCTCCTTCTCAGCTGCCCTTTTTCCTCAGGTCTGCTGGCTGATAAAAGAAAGATCTGTGTTCTCAGCCAAGGAGACAGGTAATCCTCAAGGAGGAGGCAGTGGGATAGACGGTAGGGCAATAGAAAAGAGGATGCTGCTTGCCCTAGAGAGGAGGAGAGGGGCTGTGTCCCTACCCTTTCTCCATGGCAGGAGAGCACAGCCCAGCAGCACAACTCAGGAGTCAGGCTAAGGTATGCTATTCAGTCACTGCATCGCTCCCTTTCCTGGGCCTGGGGGGGAAGCTGCTTTGAAAAGATGCAAATTCTTCTCAGTGCCTTGTAGGAGCAACATATTAGTGAGAAGAATGAGCAATGGAGGGGGTGCTGAGGTCAGGTTGAAAGATTGCCAGCTAAGGGACAGTGACAGCAGCCCGTGTGGTGGTCTATGTTCAAAGTAACGCACCTTAGCATGGTTTTACCTATCTCTAGGTAGACCCCTCTGAGAGAAGTGCCTGGTTTTGGGTTCTGCCTCCATCAAATCCTTCTTTCAGCGTTTTCTCCCAACCAAAGCCACATGGGGAAATGATTAATGTGAGAGGCAGGCTGGGCTCTTAGCAGTGGTGCTGCAGCCTACCTAAGCTGTAGTTAGGTGGAGTTTTCTTGCTGGCAAAGCAGTCCCACTTCTAGAGCTGTCCTGGCTTCTTCAGGAGAAAAAAGTAGCATATGTTTATTTTAGTCAAGCAAGCGAAGAGTGCTCTCCTTGAGCAGCCCGGGGGAGAGACTGAATGCGCAGAAAACCCAGCATTCTTGCATAGTCACTTTCCTGAGTAGAGCTGCATTTTGAGGATGCAGAGCTTTGCTTGGTGTAGAAGGAACTAAGCTTTCATGCTGCTGCCTCAGCATTCATGCCATCCTTCGTGCCGAGCAGGTTTTTTTTCCTTTTTTTTTTTNTTATATTGGGAGCTCCATGAACTATTTTGATGTGTTGTCTCTCTGGCTTTGGAACATATTCTGGGCTGATGACACATGGTCACTCTTGTCTGTCTCTGTCTTACTCTGTCACCACGGGATTTCAAATGTCGCCCTTGGATCTGACACTTTGGGGACTGGCCAGACTTTAAAAAAATCCTCCTGCCTTCAGACACCAGTGCAGGTAATAAAAGGGATTTATCAGCCTGCACTTTTCTGTGCCTGTGGGAATGTGCAAGGCAAGTTCATACCTAGTTCTCATGAGACCTGCTTGCCTCTTTTTCCTTAAAAATAACATGCAGCAGAACATTATTTTCTTGAGGATTTTTTTTCCCCCACAAACTGTACCTCAAGTGCTTACAGAGCAAAACAATTCACCGCAGTGGGTAAATGAGTATATTAGAGCCTCCAGTCAAAGAGATAAAAACAAAACAATGAGGAGAGGGGGCCATGAAAGGCCTGGAGCTAGGGAGAGGATGAGGTCTGAGCTGAGTCGGGAAGCTGTAGATATGGGTGAGCTGGCAGCAGGGCTGTTGTACACAGTGGGAGCTGAGGAGTCCTGGGCAAAGATGTGTCATTCCATAGAGGGAGAAAGAGAAGCTTGGTGTGAGGCAAGGGCAACAGAAGATGGCAGGGAGCTCATCTGGAACAAACACAGGGAAGACTTAAAATCAGGGGGTGGGTGGTTTTGAGAAGTACACGTTGTTAAGGAGTAGGGGTTGTTGGAACAGCTCGAGCTGCAGAACAGCAGCGTATGATTTCTGACAGGGAGAGACATAAGTAGAGCTGTACAGATACATGTGAGGGAAAGTTTAAGAGGAAGAAAAGACATTTCCTCCCCACAGCAGCATGACAAAAAAAAAAGCTTTGGAGCAACTGCCTTGTTTGGCTGAGCAGGGGTGAGTTTACACCTGCTGTATTTCAGGTACCCTAAGGTGGGGATTGATCTAATGCTGTCCCTCACTGGGCCACTCATGCCAGGGTTTGCCATCAGCACTCCCAGGCATGCAATGGTTTGGCCAGTTCAGGGGGATTTAGGATTTCACAAACCAGGACACAGGTAGGTGTGGCAGACAGCCACTAGCCAGTTGTTTTCTTTTACCTCTCTTTGTTAAATTGGTGTGATCAAAACATACCCAGGACCTGGGAGTCTAAATAATGGCCTTGTGCTCCCTGTGTGGAGCTCAGTAATATTTACTGAGCCCGATGGCTTCATTCTCCTGCGTGCTGACTGCATTAATGGCGGGTGCAGGGAGGGAGGGCAGGGATGAAGGATAGCTGAGAGGGGTCCGGGCGACACGGCTAACGGATGGCCTTATTAGAGACACTTTCCTGGGGCCTAAGTGCAGCTTTTTTGTCTGAGTTGGCAAGAAGTGGGTCATTTTGCTGGGCTGTCAGGCCCCAGCTCTCACTGGAGAGAGGAGGCTGTGACTGCAGCAGCCTGCTGGCTTCTCACTGCTGTATTTGGCTGGTGGATGAGGTGATGCAGGGCTGAGGGGGGAGTGAGAGAGACCATATCCAGAACAGCCCTCAGGGATCCCTGCCTGCAAAAAATACTGAGATCCAAACTGCTCTCTTACCCTACCTTGCCAGTGAGCAGTATTTGGAGGTCAGTAGGGGGGTAATGTAGCTGATCCCCCTCCAAGACCCTCCCTTCTGCCCAACTTTCATTGCCATCTCTCTCTTCACTGCTTGCGTATCTGGAGGGGCAGTGATGCCTGAGGTGTGAGCTCGGGCTGCTGTCCCTCTCATCTGTCAGTGATTTTAGAGAGCCTAGTGGCAACTAGGTCTCATTGATCCTGCATTGTGCCTGAGCCACAAAGACCCAAGCCTGCTGCAGCCTGCCATGGGAAGTCCTGGCTCTGTCTTAAAGCGTCGCTGCTGATGGCTTTGGCTCTGCAGATACCTGCTCTTCTCTGTTGTATTTGACTAAAGGGGGGGGGGAACATCACGTGTAGTCTGCCCTGCCCATCCTCCCCATCATTACCTGTGTTGATAGATCATCTGAAAGAGTCATCTGCTCTGAGGATATTTCCAGCCCAGAAGGAAACAAAATCTCCTAAGAATTTACAGATCAATATCGCCAGAGTTGAAGTTAGATATAGGTACAATGAGATGTACATTATTTTCAGCACTTTTCCAAAATGCAACCAATGATACTTGTGATGGTCACCCATCCTAGAAATGAAGATCAGCTGCCAGAGGGAATTACTGGGTTTAACCAGTTAGCCCTGGGGAGGAGCTGGTTAAAGCTCAGAAAATACTTTGTCACAGAATATGCTGAGTTGGAAAAGACACAGAAAGATCATGGAGTCCAACTCTGGCCCTGCACAGCATCATCCCAGAAGTCACGTCATATGCTTGAGAGCGTTGTCCAAAGACCTTCTGAACCCTGTTAGCCTTGGTGCTGTGATCACTTCCCTGGGGAGCCTATTCCAGGGCACAACCACCCTCTGGGGGAACAACCTTCTTCTAATATCCTGTCTAAACCTCCCCTGATACAACTTCAGGCCACTCCCTCGGGTCCTGTCACTGCTCACCACAGAGAAGAGATCAGTACCTGCCCCTCCTCTTCCCCTCACAAGGAAGCTGTAAACTGCACTGAGGTCTCCTCTGAGCCTCCTCTTCTTCAGGTTGAACAGACCAAGTAATCTCAGCCACTCCTCATACAGCTTCCCCTTCCCCATGCTCATGGCCCTGCTTTGGATGTTCTCTAATAGCTTTGTATCCTTCTTATATTGTGGTGACCAAATCCTGTCCTAAAGGAGCTGAAAAATGGAGAGAATATTCTGGGGAATCCTGTTTCATTACACTGACTTCCCACATGAGCTGACTTTACGTGAGGGGTAGCTGAAAAGGGTGTTGCAGCTGGGGTAAAATTTCTCACACATACAATCTCTATTTCATGAAGTGGCATTTCTCTTAGTTGTATCTGGCTGCTACATACACTGGAGAAAGGCTGGACGAGATACTTTTGAGGGAATATGCAGATCCAGGTGAAATGCTAGCATGAGAGACAGGAGTAAAGAGCAAAGTTTGTTACAGAGGAGTTACCAGCTTGTTCTTCTTTTCTAATAAGGTGGAGGTGAAGAGAAAGGACCAGTGCCTGACCTTCCCTGCTCTCCATCTTCAATAGCTTTATTTTCTGAGATCATCTTCTGCAGAGGCAAAATTGTGCTAATCCTCAGAGTAAACTCTGCAGTTTACATTTCTGTGAATCAGGACATAATGCAGAAGGCCAGTTTAATGTAGATTTATTTCTCCTATCCCTGTTCTCTACTCACAGAAATGGTATCAGATTCTTCATATTAACTGATTGGGAGGGGGTATGTGCAGGACTACATGCCCAAAATTCAGCAGAGGTAGTGGTGGGTGACTTTGGCACTGCTCAATTATTGGTTCAACTTCTCTGTGATTTGCTGCACACACAGGAACATCAGAGTTGCCAGTCTGGTTTAGACAGATGTAATATCTGGGCTCCAGTAATTGCCAAATAATTCAGAAAGGTGCAAGAAAGCCTGTACTACACCGTAACAGAATTACCTGCTCACAGGAGACATTTTCTTTCTGACTGAATGAGGTTAATGACCATCTAATGCCTGCCAGCATGAAGGTTTATAGTTCTTTATCAAACATAGATGATGACTCTTTTGTTGCTATAAATGCTTCACTCATTTTCCCCTATTTTTAGATTTTTTTTTCCTTNAATACACAACAATAACTTCCAAAAGTTCACTTCACATAAAGGTGAAAAAGTCTTTGGGCAAAAAGAATTTGTGAGCGCTTTTGTCATTATCTCTAGTATCTCTACAATATGTCTATAAAGTGATCACAACTGGGAAGAATGGTTATTGTTTAAAAAAAGAAAGGAATCCATTACTTGATCCTCCAAACAATCAGCATCCTCTTGCTGATTGCCGTATCCTTGTGGCAGTAACGAATTAATGATTACCTTTAGATTAGGTCTTTACCGCGCGCGTGATGCTCCGAGAGCACGGCTAAATTGGGTTGGATGTAGTCAGGATTGCTGAGTCTGTACTCCAGCCTCCTTGGGCTGCGATCTTGTCAGAGCTCATAAGCTGAGCCAGAGAATTTGATTAGGCGGCCGGGCCTTCGGGGAGGGTGTCGGGGAAGAGGGAACAGCTTAGGCTCTGTGCTAGCAGAGTCTCCGACTCTCCCGTACCTGCAGCTGGATTTGCCAGGCAGCCAGGGCCTGTGCACAAAGCTGGCAGGTGAACAAGCTGCCAGGATGCTTAGGCCCCATCACAGTGGGATGTGGAATGGATGTGTACTTCTGGGAAGTCCGTCCCTGCCCCTGGCAGGGACGGTAAGTCATTCAGTGCCAAAGAGTGTCTGCAGGGTCTGGCAGCACGTGCTTCAAAGGGTGAACTGGAGCTCCTAAAAATGGAACAAAGTACCTGGCCCTGAATGTAGTCTGGTGCCAAATGCAGCATCTCGGGCACCAGAACACCTGAATGGGACTTGTCTGAATCCCCTGGGACAAGACTTGGATCCCAAATTGGTGGTTTCCCTCCTAAGCCAGCAAGGCTTCCCTTGGCTGCTCCGCATCCAGGCGCTGATTGGATCTGGCCTTTTTCAGCTTTTGACACTGACGTGGTCTCTCTTCCTGGCATTAGGGCCTCAATTAGCCTCTTCTATTTCTGATGCTCCGAATTTGCATGGTGAGAGCCGGGATTAAGGACAGGCAGTATTAACGCAGCTACTATTAATAAATAAGGAAGATTAGAAGCTTTGTCAGTAACATAGTGCTTCCTCCTTCATTTAATTATTCAAAAATACCTCGTGTTTAACCCTCCACCCTCTGAATGAAGTAAATAAAGAGAAGTGAGATTAATGAAGATAAAGTTTAAATTAACTTTCTATAGTGTAGGTCAGGCAAGAAAATTCTTTCTCTTGTAATTGATTGACGCTGGTGCTGCCTTCTGCAAGAGTTTAAAAAAAAATCTTCTGCTCCCTTTTTTGCATAAATACATTTTTATATCAGGTTGGGAATATTTCTTTATGTGTTTGGGGACTGCTGTTACCTACTTACAAAGCACAAGTAGCAGCAGGGCAAATTTCTTTCCTATCAGCAGGCCACAGTTCATCTCTAGAGGGACCACATTTGGAATTAAACAAGGAGTGAAATTTTTATGGCCCACTTTTCCTCACTGATACTGCCAGAGAGGAGAATGATTAGGGGACTTTTTGAGGTGATCTTTGGGTTGAAGTTTTCATCTCACTGGGAATTGTACTGATACCTTCTAACTCGTTTCATAGGTGGTTGTCTAAGAGGTGTTAGTACCCAGTAACTAGGTACTGAGGATGCATTCCAGCTGCAGTGACCTCGAGGTACAAAAGTACTTCATGCCATTCCTATGCAGTTAAATTCCTTCGGGATGTGTATCTCAAAGTGTGACTACAACAGTTTCCAGATGTTTCATATCTGCTCATGCTCTATAAAGAATGATGACTAAATTGCAGTTTAGTGACCTTAGAGATATAAAAAGGGGGAGGGGGAGAGGTGGCTGGCTGGCAGAGAGCTTTACAGTAATGGGATCTTTGCCAGTATCATTCATGCTTGAGTCAAGGACTTTCGTTTCCCAAAAAGAACTGTGGATTAGCACAGCTTCTGCAGCCTGCCTTGCAAACAGGCGTGTCCCCTCCACAAGTGTTGGTTGTGTGCTGGTGTTCTGGGGTCACCTCTCTTTGTAGGGTCAATGAACATAGCAGAGATGGAGCTGCTTGGTGTCAAAAATCCTGAAGGAAAAGGTGGCTCTTGTTAAATCTAATATGATCTGCTTTCCTTCCACTCTTCTGGCCAATGTGGCCTCTGCAGTATCCTGGTGCAGGCTGAAAAAGCCCAGACTTGGTGCTGTATCCTTTCATCTCAAGCTTTAGGACTGCCACCTGAAGTATTATTTTGTACATTTGTTCTGGAATTGATGGGGTATTTCTATTTTATGAGGCCTTTGGATTCAATGTCATTCCTGTCAGGGGCAGGCAGGAGCTGCGATCACCGTAACTTGGCTTGGGGTTTCGTTGTTTGTCTTTTGCTGACTGCTCTTGCCGTGTGTTCAGCATTTTGGGATACCAAAGGTGCTGCTTCCCAGCTCCCAGAGCTGTTCTCAGGAGTCCGTATAATGTCTGGGCTGTCTGTTTTTTCTTGTGACCTAGGATCAATAGGTTGTGCTGTTTCCAAGCGAACTGCTGCTAAATGGCTCTCTGACTACATCTCTGGTTTTTGTTCCTAAGCAGGCCTGCAAATCTCTGGGCATGTAAAGGCACATTCACTTTGAGGAAAGCCTGCTGTACATTGCCTGTTTCAAAGCAATTTTCATCTAGGAGATTAGCAGAGCAGCACAGGGAAATCTTAATGTACAGTTACAAATTCAGAGGTGGTCTTCCAGGGCGTCTATTCAAGTTTCCAGGTTTAGAAGGTGCTTTCAGCAAATCGTCTCTACTGTTCCCTTAATACCAACTGTTCCTGTAAATGTTCTGGCCAGTGAACATATTCAGTGGAATATGCCAAGAAAGGGACATGGCTTGAGTGAGCTAAATGCATAATTTAAAAGATTATTTTCTTGTTTCCTTGACCAGCATTTTGTACTGGTTTTTTGTGTCATTCTTATCCTAGTAATGGAATATCTTGGTCTCCATAAAACACATGATGGGGATATATTTTTGCTGTTGAAAAAGTCCCCAGTGACAGAAAGGATGAACTCCAGATGAGAAATGCACTTTCATCCTCATATTTTCTCAGCCTGTACAAACTCTTCCTGTTCTTTTCCTTCCTGGAGCTGTGAAAGTTTGGGATGCTGAGACCTGCTCTCTATTTTGCCATGGCAGGAAGACATCTCTGCTCTCACTGAGGATTGTGGACCCTGTTTTGTTTTTTTTGACAGTGCTTTGCCTTGCTACTGACCTGCAGAGCCTTAACACTAGGCTGTGAATTAAGTGTCGTTTGTCCACAGATCAGGCCACTTTCAGCAACTCTGCTGGGAAGAGCTGGAGTTGAAACCACAGTGGACCAGTCAAGAGTGTTTGTTAAGCTCAAGGTGAAAGACTTGAGGTGCAGGGGCCAAATGAGCTTAGGATAATTTCTGTAAGCCTCAATTTAGATTATATGCCACTGTGAAACTCCTCTTTGACCTTAACTCCCCTATTGTCCCTAAGAGATTAATCAAGTCTAGTTGGAGAAAGGAGGGAATTCCTTTTGGGTAGAAAAATTATAACATTTCTAGACTTTTTTTCCTGTTTTTTGGAAAACACAGTCAGCATGTGGATGACAACTATAAGAGTCATGTGGAAACTCACTTTTGGAATACCGTGAGAGTATAACAAAGAAAAAGCTTGGGAATGCTTTTTCATTTTCACAGAAGTGTGAGGATGGTAGGACTTCTTGCTGTGAGCTTGTCTTCTGTTCAAGATGAAACTATTAAGAGAAGCCACATACACTCACAAGCCCCTTTGCTCTGAAAGCACACATGCTCTCTGTGTACTGCTGCTGTCTGAAAGTATCATTTGTGCATTGCTCCATTTCAAACGCATCTCCTTTTTGCTTTCTCTCTTTGTCTTTGAAAAATGTTAGAGCACTAAGCTGAGCAGGCTGATGGTGCCAGATATCCTTTGCACACCCACACAGAGACTTAGAAATAAACATCCCTGCTGCGACCTGGAAGCTTTCTCTTCATAATAGCATGTGGGCACACACGCAGAGCAAGTGGCAAGAGGAGTCCTTAGCATGCTCTCCATACCTTTTGTTTGATGTGCAGGTTTGTGTACAGTAAATTAGGACTCATGCTTGGGGAGTGCATCTTTTTATATAAGAGGGTCATCTTGTAAGTGGGGCAGGTCAAAGCATCTCGTGTCCCATACTAAGCAGCTTTGACCCATGTAATGCACATCATTACATGTCGCTCTTAATTTGATAAACTAAATGCTAGATTGATAATCCTGCCTTTCTATTTCCCCTTCTCCTCTTTCTAAATATATCCCTGTATCTCTGGCTCCTGACTGAGAACTTGTATCTACCTTGCTCTATATATTAATCATAAATATGGATATAGATGACAGAAGGTTAAGGGCATGGCGGGAAGGCTAAGCAACTCTGCTCTATTTATCATTGCTACACTGGGTGTTTGGGGGGTGCCTC
>WAAG01074569.1:853-26131 GCA_013390105.1 Tichodroma muraria
GTGTTTCTACAACTACATCTGAATTCAATGTCATCACTCCATTGCACTTATTCATGATGATAATATTAATAGAATAATATTAATAGAATAATAAATGAGACATTGTGCACGTAAGTGTGAAGTCACTTAGTGTGTGCTGTGTGAAATCACACCCTGATTTCTCTCCAGCTTTTCATCAATTCAAAATAACTAAAGTACAAACTTTAGAGGGTGGAATTGACAATTTTTGACAAATCTTGATCTAGTTTTAGTAGCATCTATTTTTAGTAGGGAAAAAAAATCAGTTCAGTTGCCAGCTGAATACAAAACCAAAATCAGATAAATCCTATCTACACAGGGCAATCCATGCATTCCACAGAGTCAGAGAAAAAGATTGTGCTGACTACAGCAGAGGGAAAATTGGGTAATTAGGCCAAATCCTATAGTGCTTATTTAGGATTCCAGCTTATGAGAATAGTCTGTGAGTGATTGTTATTAGAATGATATGACAAAACCCATTATTTTCCTAAGTATTTTGTAAATGTATAGGAAGAAGCAGCCTGTGAGTGATTCTCTGCTCGAAACCTGAAATATGTGGGAGGAAGATGCCAAGAGTTCACAAAAACCACACTGGCAGGAACAAGACAAAGAACTTTCCTTCCTTCCATAAGGACACAGGCACCAAATTTGACCAAAATTTTCAGAAGGTCAGAAGGGTTTTGTGCCTGGCACTGATGCCAGTGAGTCCTGAAAGGGAATTTGGGGGTCTTGGTGCATTTCCATTAATCAACTCTGAAGTAAATTCCTTGTTTCTCCCACTATGATGTGGTACAAAATTATCCTCATCCCACAACATTTATCCAACATTTGTTCACTGTTTTAATTTCACTTTATCTACTTATTCTCACCAGGGCAGCAACAATGACTCTCTCACCAGGAGAACTCGCCCGGTTTCTTTTGTTGTCCTTTCGGGGACTTGGTAATTTTTACAGAGCCAACACCATCAGTGCTGTTTATTTCTGATCATGAGATTTTGCAGTTTCACTCTGTTCTCAGATGAACTCCATGGCAGAGTAGGGAGTAATTACCTGTCATTTCACTAATCCTTCCCTACCATGCAACAGGCTCCTTATATTTTGCTTGTTTGGGGGATTTTTTCATTTTCGGGGTTTTTTTGATGTTTTGGTTCATTTTAGTTTATGGCCATGCATTGAACAAAACAGGCTTTGTTCACACAGAGATGCAGAATTTTTCAATTATTTNGGGGGTGGTTGGGTTTGTTTGTTTTGTTTAATCTCTCTTTTTTCGTGTTTCTTGCATTTTGGGCTTTTAAATTGTGAATCACCACAGGAATCCCTCTTAAAAGACTCTCCTTAACATTCTGGCCTAAATTGTCAGGACAACATTGCTCTCCTTGCATCATTTCTAAAATAATTTTCTATCTCATGCCCTCCCTAGAGACCTTTCTGGATTCTGCAGGCCCAGGGAGGTTTCTCCTGTGCTGCCTCATTGAAACATTTTCGTACCACACGAAGCCCTTTCACTCCGGTGAATATTGGCTCTTTCTGTCTCTCAGAAAATACAGGTGGGTTCCCCTTTTCTGCTGCACTCCTAATTCTTTGGGATTATGTAAGGAACAACTTCTTATTAGGGAAGTAGGAGCTCAGAGAGATCAAAGCCCTGCTCCCAGCTGTGTTAAGATCCCTTTATGCCAAGGTAAAAGGACTTTAAAGCAAGGCTCGATGTCTCACATTGAGTGGATTCAGGGACACATCTTTTACCATTTTGCCATGAAATTCTGCTATTGTGTGACTCGTGGGCTGCCTCTTTTCAGGCAAATTATTTTTTTTCTTAAAAAAAAGGGAAGGCAACCCACCTTGCTCTCTAAGTATAAAAGGAGAACTCATAAATTTGCTCATGGAGGGCGTTGTTCCTTCAGCAGAGTGGATCCATTACATGGTTTCATTTTTCCCAAAGCAGGAGGAATTTGCTGTGTCACAGTTATCCTCAGCAGCTGTAACTACAAAAGGAGCAAAAGTAACAATCACTATCTGTCTCAGAGAGCTGTAATTTGAGAAACTTAGGGTTCCTCGTAGCTGGTTTTTAAGGTAAGCACAAGAAATTTCTAAAACATGAAAAATTCCAACTAAACATTCACATTTGGTGTATATAGACAGAAACAGATTATACTTACACAAGAAAAAATCCTTATCATACAAATGTGATGCTTACATAGGAATGAACTATTTCAGTGATAATCTAATTGCAAAAGCTAAATGAGAAAAAATTGAGCTTTTTCAGTAGCATTTTTCCATACCAGGCTCAAAGAGCTTTACAGAGAACACAAATATCATTGTCAAGTTGACAAAATGAGATACAGAGAAGAAAAGTGAGCCTCAGTTTCACACTGCCTTTAGAATATTTGGGGTTTCACAGTTTTGTGGGAAAAGACAAATCTAGGGGGGAGAGAGAGAGAGAGAAGGCTGAGCCCATCTCATAACTAAACGTAATTTACCAGTATTTGTGGAGCACCATGAGCAAACTGAAAAGCAAAATGAAAACATTCCATATTTTTCATAAATTCTAATAGGAATCAGAAAAATATTTCCCAGTGTGAGATAAAGGGGTCATTATTTATTATATAATATTATATTATCATAATAACCATTAATTTTAAAATTCTGTAATAAATGAGGGCTGGATTTCTGCCATGGAGTTTGAAGGGCTGATCAAATATTCAACAAGGTTTATTTTTTGTTAAACCCCAATGTTTTCTCAAGGATCAACTTCATACTTTTAGAATGTCACTTGCTGAATTCCATACAAGACCACTTTTGTAATAATAAATGAAATCATGACATAAAAATTGCCTAATATCGTCTATGAAAAGGGAAAGCAAACAGTTTCTTAGCAAATTCCTTTTGTGAGTGTTCACAGTAGCAAATTAAAAGGATTTTTTTTTAAAAGGTATTGTTTGGAGAAGTTGAAAGAGTTCTATCACAACTCTCTATAGACAGATGTTTCACTTTGAGTGGATTTGCTGTTTGAATAAAGGCCAGGAGGGCTCTGGTATTTTAAAATATCTTAATTCTCATGTATTATGTCAAGCCTGCAACAATCAGCATGAAACCCAGACAACGGGCTCAGCACAGAGAGTTATCCTTTTCTTCCTGGCATGGATGGCACCTGGAAAATCTTTCCTTTTTTAAAAAATAGTCTATGAAAAATCAAGATTATCGTCTAGACAAGAGACAGACTCACAAATCTGCTTTAGCCCATTTGCTCTGCATGGCCTTAAAGGCACAGTCCCCAGCAAAGCAGGTGTGGTGTGTTCTCACAGATACGGAATTCTGTTTAAAAACTGGAAGTTTTTTCTGTTAAAAAACTGCAAATTCAAAGAGACTACACAAATAAATGAGTGAATCAATATTAAGGCGTGGGGTGGGACCTGGTGGTGCCCTGGTGCCAGTTTCAAGCAGCTGCTGCTGTGTCTTGCTGCCAGAGTGCAGGCTTAGGTGGGATATTGGGAAGGAACTGTTCCCTGGGAGGGTGTGGATGTGGAGGCCCTGGAACGGAATTCCCAGAGCAGCTGTGGCTGCCCCTGGATCCCTGGAAGTGTCCAAGGTCAAGTTGGACATTGGGGCTTGGAGCACCCTGGGACAGTGGAAGGTTTCACCATGGCAGGGGGTGGAATGGGATGAGACTTAAGGTCCCTTCCAGCCCAAATCACTGGGATTTTGTGATTAAGACACATCACATGATCCAAGTCCTTCCTCAGCCACCCTCAGCTCCAGCCCCATCCAACCATCCAAAAACGCGACATTTGAACTTCACCATTCCCGTTAATCACCCTAAAGCCCACTATATTTGGTTTAGGAGAATTTTTAATTGAAAACTAAACATCAGTTGGCTGCCTGGCCTTCATTAAAAACTTCATTTTCTTCTGGGCTCAGCCTGCTGGTGGCTGACAGGCTCAGCCCTCTGCCCCCCGCGCGGCAGCGCCGCCGGCGCTCCCCTCGCTCCATCACCGTCCTTCAGGAAGGGACAGCAGGCCTGATTAAGTCGAGCTAATGCTAACGAGCCCTGTCACGTTAATCAGCATCCAGGGGCTTCTGTCTGAAGGTCTCAGACACGTTTTCCATGCAGTCGTGGAGCTCGAGGAGGGGAGGCACTCAGAGGTCATCCGCTCCCTTCATGCGCCCAAAAGAAGGAGCGTTGAACTTCATCAGTGCTGACAGACACTTGCTGCCCCTCCACCACGCTCTGACCTTCTGCTGGTGGCTTTACAAGCACCCTGGGCAAGCTGGTGCATTGTCTTTCTGCCCTTTCCCTCCAGCTTTAATCCAAATCTTCCTGTCTGCAGCCTAAACCCTTCACATCCTGTCTGTCTAAATAGATTTTTACGCTCCTCTTTCCTCCCTGACCGTTTTACACACTTGAGAAGTCTTGCTATGCCTCCCTTGACTGGAAACAAACAAACAACATGCAAAACAGAAAATAATTTCCAGAGTCTGATACTCTTCCTTCTCCATGCTGCACTTCCTGATCGATCCATGTCTCTGGGAGTGAAGTGCTCAAAACTGGGCACGGTCCGAGCCCCGTGTGTGGAGCAGGACGAGGAGTTTGATCACCAACCCCTCTGTGCTCATCTGCAGCTTCTCCCAAACGAGGTTATGGCATTCTGAGGACACCGTGCTGGCCCCTTCTTGCACATGCTTTAACACAGCTCTCTGAATTTTTGGTGGCCCACACCAGACAATTTCTATCCTGCAGAAGCTCTGACAGAGCTGAGGTGTTTCCCACACTGCATTTGTTCTTCCCAGCTACCCCTGCCTTGCTCAGTGGTGTGTTTTTTCATGTTTGGGTAGGATCAGTCTTTATTCTTATCCACTCATCCAGCGTAATTTCCTAATCAGTGTTTCTTCAGTATTTTTTGATATTTCATATTAACCGCACCAAAAGACACATAACAAAGCTGTACTCCCCCTCAAAGCTTTCTGTTACATAAAGAAATCAGACTGGTCTGAGATGAATCATTATTTTAAAAAATATCTGCTGGCTCTTGTCATGTTGGTGTGTTAGAGATATCTCAGAGAAGTGAAATAAAGCCAACTGCTCTGCAAATCAGAGCTCCTGGATTTTGCCTTTCTGAGGAAGACATCAATTTTGCTTTCTCCCAGCTCTCCATCTGCCTCTATCGCACTCACAGTTCTGATATTTACTGTGCAAACACTCCTCAGTACTAATCTAGGCCATGGCTTCCAACACCATCACGTTCTTAATGATCCCGTTCTTAATATTAATCCAAAAAGAATATAATTATTATACATTTCAAGTAGTTCTCAATCAGAGCAACCTCTAAAAATCAACAGTATAGTGATTACTACAGCGGGCAGCAGTATGGTAACTTAAAATATGTTTGTTCAAATAAATCCAGGTTTAAATAAATTATTTATTTTAGATAGTAAAAATAATTTCTATATGCATTAAAAATATGTCCTGCAAAGCATACAGGGAAAAGCTCTTGGGTTCTTTGCCCATTAAAGCTGTTTTCTATTTATTTGGTATTTTAAAATACATAAGGGTACCAGGGAAATTTTTAACTTCTTACAGGATACTTGCATAAACCAAGTCATTATATATTCACCATGAGCTACAGTACAAAATATTACTCAATCAATTTTTAATAATTGGATCCTTCTTAATCCACAAATTACCTGAAAGTGAGGTTAAGGCCTCAAAACTGATAAAAATATTCTTTTTCAAGTATAGTGACAGCATCCCACTACGTTACTGACCCAAAAGTCATAAAAGCTTGTCTTTTCATGTGGCAACAGCTACGGTCTGATCATTGTCAAAAGCTACAGTTTTTAAGAAAATAAATGATGTATTCTTCAAAATACATCTTTCAAGAAATTAACTCCAAGATAATTCACTTTCCTAAAGTGGCCACCACTTCTAAAATCTGCATTTTTCCTTATTCAAGGACAACCACTGGCTTTATGACCAAAAAACGATGATAAAAAAAGCCAATTATAGGTTGCATTGTAAGTGGTTAAACTTCTGCAGAGTGAGGTGAGAATTTTGCCAGCAATTCATTTTTCTTCTGGGAGAATATAAGAGATAATGAAGTACCAAAAAAACAGGTGTTTAACAGAAAGTAGACAAAACATAGGCAGGAAAATGGGGTCAGTTTCAAGTGCTGTCCTGAGGAGCTGAGCACATTTATGGAAGGGGTCAATAAGGGTCAATACCCTTAAAGGGTAATTAAGCCTTAACCCAAGGCTTAAATTGGAAATTTAAGTCAATTTCTCCACACATAAAATTAGAATTTTTATTGCAGAGTAGTGTGATCTCATAGCAAGATGTTGTAACGGGGTACAAGCAGGGACCTCACTTCACAGAGGGGAAAAAAACAATTTAAAAAACTCTTTACTTTGTAGTAACTGCTTCAAAAATACATTATTTTACATTTGAATAACAGTCCTGATTTCTGCTTCCTGTTGCACATTATACATTAGTGGAAAATTAATAATAATAGCCAAAAACTGTTCAAGTGCATTTTATTGCACTTGAGAAGTTCTTGATGCTCTTTTATTTGAGAAAAATATCTAAAACTTCAGCCACTCCTAAATAATCCCTACATGCCTGGCACAGGACACATTCAACACATCAAGTGATATCAAAACCAGATCTTCAAAATCTTCTACAAAACCCAGAGTCCAGATGGCAAATCCAACCAAATATACAAGGAGATGAAAAGGAACTTTTCCCAAAAAGTGGAAGACGTCGTGGGTCAGGGCTGCCCAAAAAGGGTCAAAACTTGGGAATTTAAACTGGTTTGATCCAGGAGCTTGGTTTGGCTCTCGAAACTTGAATCAGTTTCAACTGCCTGGCATGCTGAAATGGGTGAGGGTTTGGCTTTTATGCCACAAAAACAAAACAGTAAATAAATAAATAATAGATGAAGAGAATGACAATGAAAACATGGGTTTAATAACATGATAATAATAGGGATTTCAAGTCTATTGGGATTTAAATGTAGATTTTTGTTTGTTTGTTTCATTTGCACCCATGCAGAGGAGAAGGGAGTCCACCAAAGCCAGCTGAGCTGGAAACATTAGATAAATAGTCCTTCACTTTATTGAAAACCTTTGTTTGAGGAACTATTCAAGGACAGGCAGCGCCCAGATTTGGTGTCACTACTGATGACACTTCACATTCCTGACTGGTTTTCCTTTGAAAAAGACTTTTATTTGCTTCTGACACAGTTTTCAAAAGAAAATGTGCCTCAAGTATGTTGTGAAAGCACGAGGCTGAGAGGCACAGATGTTATTACTTGCTGCCATATGCTGTTAAAGCTTTAATAATATGCATTTATACTAAGTTAAAAATGGTACTTCAGTGCTCTGAATGTCAGCAAAAGAACTGTTCATTCCTTGGTAAAACACACCAACAAATGGAGCAACACTCTAAAAAGTGATGTTGGATTTTTGACTCTGCACAAGCGGATCCTTGAGGACTTTTCTGTAAGATCAAGCAGATCATTAGGAGTCCCTCTAAACCATTTTGTATTGACATTCCTGTTTTCAGAAGCAGCAGCTTTCATTTATGTTCTCGTTTGGTTTATTTGACAGACTCCTCTCACACAATTTTCAGATAAAAACGCGAGCCACAGGCTAACGTGGAAACAGAGAACAAATCCAAGGCTTGTTAATTTTTCTGAAACCTTTGCCACCACAAAAATTGAGACATGACCATTATCTCACCTGCCCCTTGGACAAAATCTCCAGTGCATGTTCCATTCATAAGCTTTGCTACAGAAAGTGTTTTTCAACACTATGCCCAAAAGTTCCCATTTTGGAAAGGTTTTCAATAAAGTGAAGGAATATTTACCTGATGTTTCCAGCTCAGCTCGTTTTGGTGGACTTCCTTCTCCTCTACACGGGTGCAAATGAAACAAATAAACAAACAAAAACCTAAATTAAAATTCCAGTTGGCTTGAAACCCTTGTCCTTATTATCACATTATCAAACCCACGTTCTCATTGTCATTCTATTCATCTGCTATTTTTTTTTTCTGGCAGAAAAGCCAAAGCCTCACCCATTTCAACATGCCAGGTAGTTGAAGTCTGGGATAATTATCTCAGAGGTGGTCAAGCTGAATCACTACTGTGTGGAACGCTCTAATTATTCACAATTCACAGGGAATTGCACCCATTTCACCGAGAATTTCAGCCCAAGTGGTGGGAAGTGAATGTGCACCAATCTACCCCATATCCCACCAGTATTGTGGGTTTTCACTGTACATTGTTAGGGAGACACAAATCAAGCCTTTTGAGAAGCCAGCAGTACTTTGTATTTGGGGTTTTTAGGGGTTTTGGAGGGTTTCTTGTTTGCACTGATGACAGATCCTCTGAGATTACAAAGTACCACTCCTGGTTCTAAGTCAACTCTCCTTCAGGGTAAAATTCCACTCTCAGCATATGAAAAGTAATAAAAACCTGATTTTGAACAAATATTTCTATTTGAAATATGATGGAAGCACTTCATTGTGCTTATTCAACGTATTTTCCTATTTTTACGGGAGCCTTCAAAACCTCCACAGTCTTTAGTAAAAGTCAAATAATTTGATTGCAAAATAACTCAGTCCCAATCAGCTGAAGCCAAACAACTCAGACAAGCATTTCCACACTCTCTGAACGAAAGTCAATGAGAACTGAAGACAAACTGCCTCTAACAAAGTGTTTGCTCAGAGGCCCTAATGAAGCAGCTGACACTTTCCTGTGGAGATTAAGTCGAAAAAAGTCCTGCCAATTTTTTCCAGCAGCCACCAGATTTTGTTTCCTGCCTGTGAGAAGGGCTCCTGTACCTATACCCATGAGCATATGGATGTGTAGGGAAGAGGAGGCGACAGCTACCATCAGTAAATGTGAAATCTGCATCATCAACAGCAGAACAGGAAAAAAGTTCTGGCAATTAAAACTTGAAAGGCTCTTTCTAACATTCACTCCAAGTAAGTTTTGTCCCCATCATCCGCCTTTGGAAAGAATTCCTTCCCCTCTAAGCCTGTTTCCCTCCCTGCCTTCCTTATTTCTTTTTATTTAATTTCCAGTCAGTCACTCTCCGTCCTTTCTGATAACTGTGGCCAAGCTATGATAATTGTGGCTTAACGATGATAATTATGGGATGGCAGGTGAAATTAACCCCTCTTTCCTCTGCTTTCCAGGGCAAAGGGGAGCTCCCCTTCCCTCCCAGCCCAGGGGAAGCGCTGCCCTTCCCTCTCTCATCACCAGGCTCGGGGCTCCCTCTCCTGTTCCAACAGATTTTTCACCACTGTGCCTTCAAACAGATCTGGCAGGCAAAGACCTGAGATATCCAATGGAATCCAATACTCGGGAAAAAGTATATACCTTCAAATTCCCTAATATCTGGGGTATGGGAATTAATATTAACTTCTCAAATCATAAAACATCTTTTGTCAAGTCACAAAGCTTTGGAATCAGCTCTGGCCACCTGACCAGACTGCGCCCTGCCAGCGGGGGTACAAGCAGAAAGACAACCAAAAAAAAAAATCATCTTGGGACAGTCATTAAAACTATTTAAAACATAGAAGAAAGGAGATAATTTCGGTGGTTATTGTGCATTTAAAGAGAAATTTGGTAATTATAGAACATGTAACGTAACAAATATTTGGTTTTCTTTTAAGAAATTCCATTAATCCATCTGGGATTATTCCATCTATAAGAGAACCACAGGCAAAGAGCTTACATGCTCTCAAAAGACACAATTTAAAAAAAATCTCAGAGCAATAAAACATGTTATACTTAATCAATATTAATCTAGAACTGTTCAGTGGTCACCTTCTGCTTTCCAATTAAAATATTTGATTTCAAACCAACCAAACACAATTTATTTTATTTAGAAAGAGGAGACAGATGAAAAGGAGCAGAAATCACAATTTTTGTTTAGACTAGATTTAAAAAAAAAATTGAAAATGAGCCCCACACAACTAATGAATAAGGGAAAAATAACACCCCGAAACTTTATCTATGAGAAGGTAATAGATTAAATTCATCTATGGTAGGAGGAAAAAAAACAATTTCCAATAAATATTTAGTCAGACAATTCTGGACCTGTGGTGGAAATGTAATACCAGATTGAGCTAATACATGTAAGCCTTAAAAGAGAAACTTCACTGTCATCATATAAATCAACAAGTAAATAAAATAATGAAAACATGAAATATAAAGGAACCATGAGCAACTACACAGAAATAATGTGAGCTGACGATCAATGAGTTTAATGGGAGTCTTTCCAGTGCCATTAATAAAATTCAGAGCTGGTTTTCGTGCTGGGAGCTGATGGCAGTTTTAGGTGATACAATCATTTTCGGGCATTAAGGCACAATGATGACAGTGCCTTCTGTCTGTGCTGGGGAGGGGAGGGGGTGCAGAGATTGCCATGAGGGGAGGATGAAATGTTCCACCTTCCCCATGGGAGTGGGGAGCCAATAAAATATTCCTGGCAATGCCCTTGAGATAGCCACCTGTCACATCACAAGAATGTGCTCCTGAGTTATTTTCTGCTGGAGTTCCATTCCCAAATCCCTGTTTTCACTGTAACATATTACTTTTTAGTGGCTGGTGCTCCATACAGCACATGGATTAATTTCCCCTCCGCCGATGGAATTTTTAATGAAGATAAATTATAATCATGACATTTACATCTCAATGATTTTCACAATTGAAACATTCTCCTAATCCTGGTGCACATGCTGTAAGTGGGTTACGCAGCCAGATACTAAAGCAATCATTTTATCATTGTCAGAGTGAATATAATGCCTACAGCAATCAATTGGACTTTTATGGGAACAGTTAGCTCAGCTGGTTTTGCGTTGAAAAAAAATGCACTGAAGTGCCCATTATCCATCTCCACTGTCAAAGGACAAGCCAGGATCTTGGCTTTCTTTCCCAAGAATGTGAAACTCTGTCTTACAACCAAAATGAGAGGATGAGAAAGGGCCAAAGTGGTCAGAAATGGCCAACAGCAAAAATCTCAAGAGCCCCGGGAAGAATAAAACAGAATTACCTGGTTTGGGTACAAAATTTGGGTCAAACAGAGGTTCTAGCTGTGGTTTCTGTAGCCATGGAGAGCAGGAGGTGGTCCTGACCAGATAAGGAGAAGTGAAGACAATGAAGGTGCTAAAAATAAAGGTAGAGGAGTGAAAAATGAGAGCCTTGGTTGGCGAGAAGTCTTGGAGGAAATCCCAGCAATGGTGTGGGTGAAAAATGAGGTTTCTCTGGAGGTGCTACAGAGGGTTAGAAGCCAGAGTTGTCCAACAGCTGGCAAAATTACCAGGACAAGGTTTTCTGCAGCTACTCCCTGTTATTTCCAGCAGTTCCAGGACTCAGATGGGCTCTGGTTTGCTTCAGATCCTCACCTGCTCCTTTGCTGTCCCAAGCAGCTTCACTAATTTAGCTTTTCACAACCATTTTTGTGACTCAGTTATTGCTCACTTCATCAGTCTGTGCACCAGTGGTCTGATGCACCAATCCCTACACAGAAATATCCAGAAGAAAGGAATGTGTGTGCACTTCCTGATATAGTGTGGGGGCCAAAAGGTGCCAAAAAATCATGTCCTTTGCTTGCTATTTAATCTTAGGGACTCTGGATCATTAATCATGGAAATTCTTGGGTAAGACGTGGTGGAAGGGCCACCAAGCCAGGCAAGGAACTTCCCGTGGGGAAGGTGAGGAACTCCTGTGGAGTAATTACTAAGCTTTGAAAACCTCAGGCTTATAGGAAAGACAGAAAACTCCCAGTGATAAAGTCCCTTGGAATAATTTCTGCTTTTTTTCGTAGTGCATCGACTCTCCCGAACTTCTTAGCAAGAGATATTACAGCAATAAATCTTTTTATACTTTTGAAGGAAAATGAACAGTAAAGGTTAAGGCTGGAATATACTACTTAAAATAAAAGAATAAATACTTCTGCCAGCTGTTTAAACATTCAATGGCCAGATCCGCATGAGAAAATCTGTTAATGTTTCTGTTCACACCATCGAGCCTTACTCAGAGCTTGCAAGTTATGCAAACATAAAATCTTAAGTCCTCAACTTCCATACTTCAAATTTGCAACGTTTTTCAGGAATTTAGTGGTAGAGAAGAATCTTCTGAATTTATTCTGAAAAGGCCCCACCAGCAACGGGTTTATTTCAGGTACCTCACAAGGCAGTCAAAGAAAACAAGAGAAATTAAATATTACAGAGCGTTAGGAAACAAAAAGTTTCCGTAACACAGTGGGGGAGATCAGATCCCATCACAGTCAGACCTTGTGCGTTGAATCACATCATTCCAATGAGCAGGAATTATAATTATAATTATAATCTTAATTCATTGGCAAACATAGTTCTCAAGGGGAGTCAGGTACATGCAGGCACAGTACCTGTACACACTGACACACTTAGAAGGGAATTGGAGATTTTTTAATTAACACCATGCAGAAAGCCATCTACTGACAATTATCTCAATAAAAATTGATTTCTTTGTTATTGAGTATAGATTATTTAACTTAATAACATATTCACCTGGGCACCTATCATGCATAAAAAGCTACAGTCCAGCAAGAAAAATTCCATAGTTAAATTAATTCCACAGAGGAAAACTGAGGGAGGAAAGCTTTGTTGTTTCTGAAATTAAATAAAACATTAAAAATCATTAGAGCCAAGTGGCTACGTAAAGGCAGCTCAGTTGCCCACTCAGGCTGGTAATTAAAAGCTGGAGAACACTCACCTGTGTCCACGCTGGGGTTTATGATGCAGTTCTGTAGCTGGGAGGGATCTGACAGGCTCCCAGCTTTACCTGCTGCCTGAGCAGGCTCTGCTGGTGTCAGGCTGTGCCTCCAGACAGGATCCAGCAGCACTGGCATTCCTGGGATTCCTGCTTCCAGGGCTGACACCTAAATGGATGGCAAAGGAGAAATAAAACTGAGGGAATTGCAGAACACAATGGCAGATGCTCAAGCAAAAATCCATGGCCAGCTGGTTAAGAAGGAGAAAGGCACACTTTCAGAAGCCTAAACCTACAGCTGAGGGTGCTGGCCTAGGGAGAGGCAGGACATTTATATGACCAAGATCCATTGGAAAAATCCAAATACTGCAGCAAATTCAGCCAAGTCAAAACACCAGTCCCTCGAAATCTCTTCTCCAGTAGTCTGGTTGTTCCAACAAAAGCATCTCAGCCCTCTGTGAGCTGCTTCATTCCTTTATTGCAAAGGCTACATGTATTTCCCCTACCCTACCTTGAAACGTCTCGTCCCTGTCTTTGATTCCAGCTGGTTCAACTTGACACCCTTTCTTCCCCCCCAAAAGCAGTTTACTGACTGCTGAGCTAAAAAGCCCACTGTGACACGAGCAAGGCTCTTTATACTGAAAACCAGAGACATGGAGAATGGCATTATGCGTGGCAAGAGCTTGAGATGCTGGGAATAATATTCAAGGAACAGGAACGTGAGAAGTTCGAAGCTGCCAATGGAAACAAAGGGAGCAGCAAGAAAGGAGACTGTAGAAAATGTCTTGTCAGTGCCTCCTGGCCTGGAATGGAATCCCTAGGTGAGCCTGTGGCAGTCTCTGGAATGCTAATGAGGTGCTTAACATTACCCAGTATTGGGCTGAGTTTGTGACTAGAGAAAATACAGAATGGGAAATGGGAATACAAAACTGCTGGCAGAGCTGGGGGAAACAGCAACCAGGGGGAGGATCCTGCATGAATCCTGGAAAAACAGGCTGGAAGTACAACAAGGACCTTGGTGGCAACAGAGAATTTTACAACCACGACACTCAGAGAGCTCCTGGCACTCTGGAGGACACAACAGACCCATGAGATCCGTTGGGATCAAAGAACTCCTCAAGGGGTGACCCATGGGCACCTCGTTCTTCTCTCCCTGGTTTTTTTTTGCATTCAGGACATTTTTTAACTCAGCTGAGAAGATCTGAATTGCAGCAAGGAAATTTAGTGCTTGCACACAGTTTTACACCAACACCAAGAACTATCTTGCCACAAATATTCTACTTTGGCGTATTTTAGTAAGTAGTATTTTTAGATGAATGTCCCAGATATTACATGTCCAGTATTTTCAGGTCATAACCAGCCATCAGAAATTAATAAGACTTTAGTAACAAGAAAATGACGAATGTAATTTACCATCAGAAAAAACCTTGGAAAATAAATCTGCAAGAACAATTTAGAGCTATTTTTAGGATGTTGACTTGTTTTGGATCCTCTGAAACCTGAAATGACAAAGCTCTGCTTTTAACAACATGAGATAGAAAATACTCCCCTCGTGTATTTTTTAAATCTCATAGAAAGAGACATCTTGTAACAATTCCACAGCGATGAAGTTGTCAGCAGTGTGATCAGGTAACCTGCCAAGGTTTCAAAACACTTTAGATATAAAAAGAAAACTGGCTTTGAAAAATACCAATCCTATTTTAAAAACAAATTTTTGAGCATATCTTAGAAACCCACCCAATTGTACAATCACAAATTCAGATATTCTAAAATAAATCAAATTTACAGCTATTAAGTTGAACAGCAGTAAGATATCTATGAATGTACTGCTGTCATTTCTAAAACATTTAATATATAACAGGGACCATATTACTTTCCCCAGCCTCTCACAAAGCAATGTGTTTTTTCCAGAGATAACTTCAATATTCAGTCAAAAGGTGGAAGAGTTTTGGGGGTTTTTTTGACAAAAACCAGAGATGTCCTCCTTAGAAAGGCAGTGACTTCGAACAGCCAGCCAAACTTCATGAGAAGACATCAATGCAAACATCCCATGGACCAGGAGCCAACCTTAAATCCTCAATTCTCTGCTCACCAAAGTCCAGCTTAACTCAGGCGTTAGGCAGCAAGTCTCAGAACCGATGTGAACTTCCCTTCCTGCTGGGTTTCCAAAGGCAAATGTCAGCCTGTTGAAAACCAAGAGCTCTCTGGAGTACTGTGGGCTCTGCTCAGGTTTGGAAGGCAGCCAGAGGGAGGCACCCAGGGGCCTCTGTGCCCTGGGATTCGGAAAAACTCCTCGGGAGCAGCTCATCTCTGAGCAAAGGGGATCCTGGACTGGGATCCTGGACTGGGAGCAGCTCATCTGTGAGCAAGGGGATCCTGAACTGGGATCCTGGACTGGGAGCAGCTCATCTGTGAACAAAGGGGATCCTGGACTGGGATCCTGGACTGGGAGAGGCTCACATTTGAGCAAAGGGGATCCTGGACTGGGATCCTGGCCTGGGAGCAGCTCATCTGTGAGCAAAGGGGATCCTGGACTGGAGCCAAGGCTGAGTAAGTACCACTGGCAAGCCGAGATGCCTCAGGGCACCTTGAGCTCTCACTCCCGGTTTTTCCACTCTGTCAAAAATGATATGAGGAGAGATTACATCATGGAACCTGCCATCCCCTTTTGTCTTTTGCTGAATCCCTGTCCTCCCCCCAGCCAGCCTTGTGCAATCCCCTCACGCTCCTGGCACATTTCCCAGAGCTCACACCGAGTTTCATTAGAGACAGAGAATGCTGATTTGGGGTGATCTGCTCTGTGTCTCCATAAAATATGTCCCTACCTCCTGATTCAAGTTGTAGAGGAAATCTGTGACCAGCAGAGCATGAATAAGATGAGGAGCTCTTACATATCTAATGTCTTCCTCCGGGTTAGAAAAGGCAAGAGGCAGAAAACATCCCCCTGGATGCGATGGCTGAGGCAGTGGCAGGCTGGACCCATGCTGACAACCAGCTTGCAACACAGAAGGCAACCTCTTAATAAACACTAAACCCTTCTAACCTGAAAGATTGCAGCCACTCTAATTACCAGAAATTAAATTGTTCAAGGAAGGCTAGGAAAAATGTAAGTGGCTGTGAGGCCAGAAAACGACGATATTTTTGCCTTTCTTTTTCCTTCTGACAGGATCTAATCCACTGGGTGGTATTACAGCACACGAGGTTGGAGACAGAAATACAGATACTTGCTAAAAATGGACCTCATTGAAAAGTGCTTGTAAGATTTTGTCACAAATAAAAATTGTTTTTTTTTTCCTATGTCTTCTTTCAAGTGCCTGTGGTGTGTTCATTACTCAGAGACTTTGTTTTATAGAACACTTTTGAAAGGGATATTTTAGTTCTTGTATTTACACACAAATTGGTATAATCACAAATTCATAGATAGTTTAAGATATTTATGAGCACGCTCATAAATTACCATCTGCAAAGATTTTAACTTGCTTTTTTCCCCCTCTTGTGCTCAAAAGAAATTAGTTTGACAACACTGATGGAAGCAAGGACAGTTGTATTAAAAATTATGTGGTAATAACTTTAAAACATGAAACAGCCCATGTAGCACTGTCACTGCCACTGCAGAATATAAAAGAAACCATGTAATTATGCCCAATCCAAAGGCAGTCCTATTGCCCACAGTGGGAATTTTTTATGCTGGAGAAAGTAGGAATTACTTATGCTGGAGAAAGTGGATAGATGCTGAATAGATAACACCAGTTTCCAACAAGTAAACCCTTGGAATAAAATAAATAACAATAAAATCGATTACATCTTGTCATATGCCTTTTGTTTCTGTGGGAATCAAGTTTTATTTCCTTCAGCAATTTTGTTTGCTGAAGGAATGGATTAGAGAATCACACTAGAGAGATCTTGTAATTCACAGCCTCGGCTCTTATGCCCTGAAAGTCCTTTCTCAGAGACTTTTCCCCCTTAACCAGGCAAAAAGTACCTCCCTGCATATCCCCACATCACCGTATTTCATATTCTTGCTGCTGTGCTTCAGTAACTCCTCTGGTGACAGAGAAGGTTATTCAGGTCTGGAAGGGTCTCTGTTGAGCTGGGGCAAACATATTTTGTCAAGTCCCTTTTTTTGATGATATCATTTGGAAAACAGTCCAGACTGTTTGTGTGAACCTCATTCATGCCCCCAGCACACCAGATTTGGAGACAGCTGCCAAGCCAGCGAGATGTCAGAGCTGCTGAAACCCCTGAGTTCATTCAAAATGAGGTGCGGCTACAAGGGGGCAGAAGAAATCAGGGAAATGACCCATCTAACACCTCACTAGGAGCTAAAGGTTCTGAAACCTTCCCTCCCCTCCGCAGCAAATATTTCATAGGTTAAAAATTTAGCAACTTATAGACTTAATCTTCTTCAAATTTGTCAAAGCCTCTTTATCTTTCATTAGAACTGCCTCAAAATCACAAGACATTTGCCCAAATAATGAGAGCTCTGTTGCAATGCTTGGAGCTGGCTTTAAAATGTTGATGCCCTTTCCAAAAGGGAAGTGTGGTTGTGCAGATCCATACATCCATAGCTCACAGCAGAATGGGATTTACAGTCTTTGAGAGGCATAATAAAAACATTGTGCAACATTACAGTCCTGTCACAGAATCCAGATTGGTTTGGGCAGGAAGGGACTTTAAAATTCATCTCATTCCACCCCCTGCCATGGCAGGGACACCTCCCACCATCCCAGGGTGCTCCATCCTGGCCTTGGACATTTCCAGGGATTATTATCCTAAAAACATCATCTCTATACTAAAAGTTGCACAAATTAATGTGAATTTACTTAGATCAGCACCAGAGAGGTTCATACAAAGTGATCTAAGAACACCAACTCATCTATGAAGTATTTGCGTTTGAAATTCCTACAAAGCTAAAACTGAAAGGGTTTCTAATTTGTGTCTAATTCTGGCTGTGGATTGTACATTCTACTCATGAGGAGCACGGGCTCCTGGCTGGGTCCTCAGCTGCTTTAGGTGACTCCATCTATATCCATCTATTGCTTGATTTTCCCTCGCTAAAAAACTGGGATCCGTTCAATGTCCCAAGACAGGCACCCTCAGATATTAAACTCCCTTTTTATGACTGTTTTGATATTTGTTTGTTTGTTTTTTAAATTAAGTTCTCTGTTTTTGTCACAATGGACAGTGAAAGCAGGAAAAACCTGTGACACATCATTTGGCCTTTCAAATCACTTAATAAAAGAACATGCTTGATATGAAGATAGGATCTACCCACGTAATATCCCTTTGTACAGTTCAAGAGTGACACATTTCAGAGGCTACACTTTACTAGAAAAAAAGCACATTTCATTGTTCACCTTGTGCTGATATGATCTGCAATCCATGAGATGACGTGAAGGGAAGGTAGGGTCAGAACTGTGTGACTTAAGCTGAGAAGAAAAAAAAAAACTTTCAGTAAAAGTAAATAAATAAATCATTACTAAAGCAAAGTATGAAAAAACTGCACAGGAGAAAAAATTACAATTAAAAAACTCAGTGGTTACCACTGTACATAAACAATGCAAGAAATTCTCAGGAAATATAAAAAGATACAAAACAGCAATTTGAAATTATTTTGAGAAGTTAATGTAAAATAAATTTTGTTTTGATTGTTTAAAATGTTTTCTACACGATCCTACGGTGTGATCCTACGGCGACATATTTAGGTGTCAGTAGATACTATTTGAATTTGCTTTGACATAAATACATTGAAGAACAATATATGGAAATTTACAATACGGAAATGAACAATATGCGGAAATTTACAATATGGAAACTTGCAATATAGAAAATTGCAAATGTTCAGATCCAGACTGGGTTTCTAAAGAAAGATCACTGCTACTCACCTACTGGTTTTTCCTTTTTTTCTTTTTTTTTTCCTCTAAAAGAACTAGTTTCTGAGAAGGGGAAATGAGATCAATCTAATCTATCTGGATTTCAGTAAAACACCTGATTAATGGCCACACTGGAAATTACTCGTTAAAGCAGTGTAGATGAAGATCAGCAAAAAAAATGAGGGTGGCCTGAGCCCATCTGAAAGAGAGAGAGGAGTGGAGTGATGAGTTTAGGCTGAATTTCACCATGGCAGCATGGATTTATTCCTTTGGCATTTTGATGCCTTGCCTAAGGAATCACTGCCCACCCACAGGATCCTTCCAGGTAAATCAGGGATGTGCAGAGGTGCAGAGGAGTACTCTCAAAGAATAAGAGCACATAAACTGTGATCAGGATCGTATTCATCTTCCTCCTAAAATCACCTATGAATGAAAAAAGGTAGGCGTTGGCCTTTTTATGACATTGTGGCACGTCACTCTGTGAGTAATGACTGTGGATAAATATTGCACCCAGGGAATTTTAATCTCACTTCCATCTGAAGTTCCTAACGAGATCCGTACTAACAGATTTATATTCCCCACCCAGCCAGGCTCAGCAAATGACAAACCCTGGTGTTCAATTGCATTAAATGATAATTAGTCAGTCTACTTCTAACCTGATGGTTAATAGATCATGTCAAAGGCTTTCTTGTGAAGAAGATGGAATTGGAATTTCACCTCTATCATTAACATAATGCATTACAATAATGGGCCCCAATCCCACACCTGAAGCTTCAGGGAAGCCTGGATATGGAAATCAACTTAAATCCAAGATTTCTGCCTCAGGTGTCTCACTGTGCAATATGCCAAACCAGAATCTATGTTTTTTCTCCCCCTGGACTTGGGATAAATTGAGATTTTACATTAATAGTGAATTATATTATCTGAGTTGAGCATGACAAGGCAGGGATCCCAAGATTTAACCTGGGAAAATGGGGTAAAGAGAGAATCCCAAGAAAGAAACCTGAGGAGTGACCCATGGGACTTCATACACATGAAGTCTCAGCTCTGTAAACGGGATGGAGCTTCCTGCTTAGCTCCGTTCTGCCGTTCCAGAGGAGCAGCAGACTCCTGTAGGTCTTCAGCCAAACTTCCCAGCCCAGACAGGTTCCAGACAAACTGTGAGATCTAAACCCAAACCTGAGCACATCTTTCTTCATTCACAGACACAAGTTCTCCTGAGCTAGGAGTCTTTGTGGCAGCAGGTCTTCTGAAAGCTTTGAGGGTGCCAGCAGCCCAATTTCCACCTTGGATAAGGAGCTGAGGCTGGTGAGCAAAGCCAGCTTTGGAGAGAGGCAGCAAAGCCACCAGTGAAGAGTGAAAATCGCTTTCCCTTGCCAGCAGTCCCCCGTTGCCCTCGCACACGTCAGCCCGGACCCCGCCTGGTGAACAGCAGCGATGCATGCAGCATCCACGGGATGATGATGATGATGATCAGCCATCAGCACATCCTGCTGGGGTGCTTTCAGGGAGAGCTAACCCCCAGGGAGGTTTTGTTAGCTGCGTCCGTGTGCAGCGGGGCCGCGATCGATCACCGCTGGTGAAAACGATCAACCTGAACACAACCCACGGCCAGGAACGCCACCAATGCATGGGTCTCCAGGGAAAGAGAATTTTGTGCTGCTCTTCAGCTTCCAGGGAGGAATTCTTGGAAGAGACAGTCACACATTTGGCACCCCTTCCCCAATCCTCAGTCACTCGTTTCTCTTGAGCTGCGCCTTTGAAGGTGGAACATCCGTCAGGAATATTGCTGGAATATTGCTGTGCTCCTGCCACGTGGCTGGGGCTGTGCTGACCAACCTTCCTCCTACCAGACCTGGGTATTTCCAAATGGACCAAAACGTTCCCCTTGATTAAAAACGAATCAATATCAACTCTTCCCTGGAAGTGTTCATGAGGCTGGATTGGATATGGAGCAACCTGGCCTAGTGGAAGGTGTCCTTGACTCAGCCACCCAAGTTGCCTGCCCTACACACCTCCAAAATATGCTAAAAAAATCATTTTAACTTGTATTTTTACTAGTGGATAAAACATACTCAAAAAGACTTTATCAAAAAAAACCCTAAAAATTCATGATCAATAAATTCTAATGTGATTTTTGTTCCAGTAAAGCAAGTGTAGAATATAATATAGGATTGTAACACAAGATATTTTTCTTCCAAATAGTATTCTAAAGTGCATTAAAAATTAGAATACTATAATCACCAAATAGCTTATAATGGAAGTGATGAAATATAATATTAAGAGGCTCAGACAAGTGAGAAAAGCTGTTTTCCAATGAGATTTGAAAAGATACAGCAAGTCGCTGAGGCAGAGAGGCTCAGAGAGTCTGTTCCAGATGGCAGGACCTCTAGAGGAACAGGGGTTTGCACCAAAGGCACTTTTGTGGGACAGCAAAGTAAAGAAATAGATGTCAAAGTGGTTGAGAGAGGAGACAAGTCAATGAAGGATGGCAAAATAGGATAAAAATGACAATAATGGGCATTACAAGATTGACTGGAGTAGATCACAGGTATAAAAGGATTTGAGACAAGAAGAAAAAATTATAGTGAAAAAATAAAGGTGAGAAGTGCAGAAATAACATCATTGAAAAAATTGCACAGCCAAGATAAAGAGGGGTGGGAAAAAGAGAATGATCCTATTGTTTTACTGCTTGTGCCAAAGGTGGAAAAGGTCCGTTATCAGAATCGAAGATTCTCTCTAGAGAAATGGACTTGCAGGCTTTCTCAAGCCACATCTCTTGAAGATTAAGGAGATGAAAGAGCTGCCAAAGGGATCTGTACCTTCCCCACTGCTGGGTGATGAGCATTCCTGGTCCTACAAACACTGGAAGGACCAGTGACACCAAACCATAAGATGAAGACATTTTGTCACTTCTGCGTTTTGTTCCAAGCGTGACATTCCACACCATCCTCTGGGCTCCGTGGGAATTGTGAAATTTCCTGAATTTCACAACTGAAATTCAGTTTCAGAAATTCAGTTTGAGAATTGAATCTGAAATGTGCCAGGGTGGCCGTTCCCACAGAAGAGAGGCCTTGGGAGTGCTCCCCGTGTGATGTGTGTGAGCTGTGGAAACAATCCCTGAGGGGGACCCATGCAAACAATCAGCCCTGGGAACTTTTTTACTGCGCTTGAGAATTGCTCTGGAGATCCAGAGGTGATCATTCAGCACTTTCCTGTGAAATCCCAACGCGCATGAGCTCAAACAGATCTCTCATCAAAGGTCTCCTTAGTGCTCAGGGGAATTGTCACTGCAGACACCTCTGACTGAGCATTACCACCCAGGTGAATTTCTGGGACTCTTTATACCCCAGGTAGCCACCATCATTCCATGGGATTAATCCCCTAAATTTGCCTACAATTTATCTAGCAGTTTCCTGAATGTTTCTTTTCAGAACAATGTCATTATTTAAGAGAATTGATGCTTTTAAAGAACATTAAATGCTGTCATTTCTACGTAAAATATTTATACAGCAGGTACAGACTCTGTGAGAATGTTCCTCCACTGCACAGTCACTCTTTGCAAACTCAAAATACATTTTAAGAAATAAACAATAGGAATACTAAAAACTGAATTACAGAAAGAATGGGATGGATTTGCTCAGCTGGAGCTTTTAGCTCACAGAGAAAGAGCAGGACGAGTTCCTGCCATGAACTTTGCACACAGAATTTTAAAAAGTACATTTGAGGGGTCACGAGGAGCATTTATTGAGATCCAACCTGAACCTCAGTAAGAAATGGGGGGGGGATTTATCTTCTTATTTAAATCAGATATTGTTATTATTATTATTATTGTCATTATTTTCACTCTTCTAAACGTGGGAATCAAAAGCTGTGGGTTCCTTACCATGCACTGTCTTTCCTCAGTAGGAATCTCCTCAGATCAAGCAACTGCCACAGTCTGGGCTTAGTGAAGAGCAATCGATGTTCTATCAAGTGAAGTACAGCCTTGATATGGTAAAAAGTTACAAATAGGAGTAAAGAACTTCATACTAGTTGAGTTATTGATTTCATTTGCTTTGTACTGAATCGATTTCAAGGCAATTTATTCACAGAGTCCGTCTTTTAAAACACTGCAAATAATCTTCATCATTGTTAAGCTGAAAAGTATTCCAGCACCAGAAAATGGCATCCCTTCAGAAATTAAATGTAAATAGAGAAGGCAAATCTGCTATAATGTCGTAGTTGATGAACTTATGAATCTTTAGGAATACACAGCTCTGAGTGCATTACAGAGTGATATCTTCAGTAAAGAAAACCTCTGGAAACGTTTTTTTTCCGTGTTCCATCTGAAAACTTACTTTTATTAAATGATAAGCAAATAGATTTGCAAATTCAGGGGTTTAAAGGGAACATTATCAAATTAAATACTAATTATTTCTACCAGCAAACTGCCAAAAGTGTCGTTTTGTTACTTGGAGGCTGAAATAATCAAAGTGTCTACTTTTTGGAACAAAATTTCTGTGCTTTAGAAATGCAGCCTCCCTGCAGCTGAGCTAACCCTACACACAAACTATCTCCAGTAGACTTCACCAGAAATAATTTCACAAACTCTCCACACTCCACAGCTCTATAGTTCCTGGTGGGCCCAGGAGTGTTGGGGAAGTTAAAAAAAAACAAAAACAAACAAACAAAAAAAGAAACCACCAGGAATAACCAAATTTCCCAGCAGCCTCCTCATGCACATCTTAGCAAGAAATTCTGAATGCACAGCTGGGGAGATAAGGAATTCTCTCTCTTAAGAGAGTCCCAGACAGCCTAAAAAGAGAGATTAATGACAAAGCTCAGTTAGAGCAGCACAAGTCTAAACTGCCTTAACTTTTCTGTCTAAAAGTTGCATTGTAAGTGAATAAAACCTGAGGAAACCTTCCCATCAGCTGCTGCAAAGTTGGTTTGTTGCACTCCACAGCCCTACACTGACTCTGCCAGCACTTTACTGATGGTTTTACAGAACAAAAGAGAAACAAAACCACATAACCAGCACCTTCCAGGGCCTGAAGGGGCTCCAAGGGAGCTGGAGAGGGAATTTCTACAACGACACGGAGTGGCAGGACACAGGGAATGGCTTCAAACTGGCAGAAAGGAGGGCAAGATGGGATATTGGGAAGGAATTCCTCTCTGTAAGAGTGGGCAGGCCCTGGAATAGAATTCCCAGAGAAGCTGTGGCTGCCCCTGGATCCTTGGAAGTGTCCAACGACGGGCTGGATGGGGCTGGGAGCAGCTGGGACAGCAGGAGCTGTCCCTGCCATGGCAGGGGTGGAATGGGATGAGCTTTAAGGTCCCTCCCAACCCAAACCATTCTGTCAATCTGTGATTATTTGTATTTTCCGTAAGTAAGGGAAAAAGAGACGAAACACACTGCGAAAATCACTGCTAAACAACGTAGAGATTAAGGAAGAGATTCCTCTGTATTTAACTGGAATGAGCTTACTGTAAATCAAAAGCTTAAAAGTTTTAAAGTTGTAATTGGATCAGCAGGGCTCTGACAGCTCTCTGGTTTTATGGCAGTGTGGATCTAAAAGAATGGCTTTTTCTGAAAAGGAGGCTCACGAGAGAGAAGCAGTAAAAAAGATCCAACCTGGGATATATTTTCAAAGGAATTTCAAATAGACTATCAATCTCTTAATGCTCCTTTTGTGTTATGAGCAAACAGAGCTTCGGTTTAAACTTCAGAACGCGACCTACCCTACTTTGCCAAGTTTTCCTCAGTGCACCTAAAACCCCATTATTTGACAGATGACAAGGACTTACTTGATTGTCTGCAGTGTTTGATTTACGCTCTCGACAAGCACAGTCCATTAAATTAGGGGAATGCCAGCCAAAGGGAGTGATGGAGGTTTCCAGAGCCGCAGAGGAGCGAGTCAAAAATAAATAGTGAGGATTTCACCTCTGCAGCCCAGGCACCCAGCTCACTGTTATCAAGACTGTTATCTTGCAAAGAGAACTATTGTAGCAGAAAATAAAGTTAGAGGCATGTGGCAACCCCAGTTAGCAATTAAGATTCCGTGGAGAGCAGCGTACTGAAATGCATAGCAAATGCTTATAACCCTGTCCCTAAAATCCATTTATCTAAGTTCCACTGACTTTCATTGGGACTTAGATATCTAAGCCAGTGAGATGCTTTAGAATAGCAAATCCAGAAGGAGCTGCAGATAAAACCCTGGGCATCTTCAATGCAGAAAGTTCTGCCTTTCCATTCCTGAAACACAAAATGCCATAAAATGTCTGCCCTGAATAACAGCACGAGCCCAAAGCTCTGCTGAGAGATTCTAAATAAAGGGTCAGGTCTTGGGGCATTACCTCACTACAGCTTTGTGAAGCCTCTTCTTTAAGGGCCAGGGACCTTTGTAGCCTTTATTATCAATAAAAATGGCAACAATAAGTTGGGTTTTTCTCTACCTGTGAGCTCCAGGTAAATCCCATCCCTTCCATCAGCATTCCAGGCACGCAGAGGGCACAGGGAAGGGAAGGCCACCTGTCAAGCGGAAAGGGAACAAGTGCTGTTAGGGAGGATTTTACAAAGTGACAATAGCTGGAGCAGCAACAGGGACAGTATATATGCTTAAAATACAGGCGGGAGAACAGCCTTGGCAAAAA